>CABHPR010124956.1:25846-38651 GCA_902168415.1 Peromyscus melanophrys
CTCTCTCTCTCTCTCTCTCTCTCTCTCTCTCCCTCTCCCTCTCTCATTCCTTTCCTTCTCCCTCCTCCTCTTTTCTATTGACCAAAAACAAAGCCGATGTTCTAAACTTCTTCCTGTCCCATCCTCCTGCTGATTTTACTTTCTCTCATATGACAATGGCCTTTACCCTAGTTCCATTCTTGGTCAAGTTTCTTTCTCGAGTGATGCGGTCAGGACAGTGTCATTCGATTGAAGTCATCTTACATCAGCTTCATTTAATAGTGGTTCTGCTGAAGGCGTGTATGTATTAATTACTACTATGGTTTTAAATGTATCTCTCTGGATGCACATCACATCTAGTATTCCTTTTCAATACATACATATATATATGTATGTATAATAAATATATATATATATTGTCTTGTCTCACCTGGACTAGGACAGTGGTGCCCATTGATGGTTAAGAGTCATATATTTTAGGTGCAGACCTTCAGCCGTAGCTGGATTGTTCAGAGAAATGTATGGAAGTCAGGGTGTGTGGGTACAGGCTGGGAAGGAGTCCATGCTTCTACAATCCATGTGCCATGTCCTTCCTCTCTCCTCCTTGCTCCCTTTTGTTTCTCTTTAGGTTTTTCACCCTCTCTGTAAACCACAGATGCCAAATGATATGCCAACAGACACTACATTCCCCAGCAGCTGCTGCCAGAGCCCTCCTGTAGCTCCTCATTTTGTTTGTTTCTAGCTTTCCTTCCCTCTTGCCCCACTTTGTGTTTGGGCCATAATTTTAAAATAATTTTTGCTATGTATATATGTTGCCAAAGCCAGATTTTTATAAGACAAAGTAAATTAAGAATTTCAAGAGTATCAAAATGTAAGCATTAAGACCGCACAGTGAGAGGACAGCGTGCTATGAACCGGAAACACACATTGCCAAACAGTTGCTAACTCTGAACTGCTTCTCATGGTCCATTCTTTTCTTTGCCCTTAAGGTCGGTGCCAGTGTCCAGATGAGCAGTGCAGAAACTACTCCTTGTGGTTTGTCATGAGATCTGTTCATATCTCCTTACTGGCACCAGTATTATTAGCTCTTTATGTTCTTTCAGTTCGAGTGAGTCTGCCAGGAACACTGGTTGACAGCATTATCCCCTAACCTTTGATTTGGGGGGGTGGGGAAAGTGAGCTTGTTTTACCATTTCAGGATCTTCTTGAACTGGTTGCTTGAACGCAAGGAAGATTTGTTCAAAAGTCACCAGTCAGTGTTCTGTCAAGCATGTATTTATGTAATGATCATACTAGGAGAGATGTTTGCAATTCTCCATGTGCAATTTGTCAGCAGATGCAAACAGTGCTGAACGTGTGTGAATGAGCCTGTCAAGCAGCCCACGCTGCTGTGTGAATTAAGTAGATTGTGATTGCTCTAAGGCTGCCAGGAAGTTAGACCACAATGCTGGTCTCATTAGTGCTTGGCACTAGTCTAAGCTTCCGTTTCCATCACTTTTCTTGAATAACAAAGAGGAGAGAGAGTGAACAGCTTACTGTATGAGCACTGAAATTGCTGACTCGTAATGAAGTGTTCTCATGGTTTACTCTCCTGGCCCCAAACAACACAGCTTACTTTTTTATCCCTTGCTCTAGAAAGCACCTGTAATTTAACAGACTGCCTGTAGGAATAGTGCAATTATGAATGTTCTGATCGTTGTACATACATCTCTCTTGATATTGCAGCATCCATACTGGTAATCATTAATTTTTTTGGCAGATTGAATGTGCTGTATTGATATGTATCTATGTAATTGTATTGTATGTCTTGTGGCTAATTCACATTTTGAATAATGTTATTTTATTTACTTTTTTAAGGGAGGAGAATGTAAATTTGTCAGTTTATTTCTGACTAGGGATATTTTTTTCCATTTAGAAAAGAAGAAAAAAAAAAACCCTTATTATCGTACAGAGCGGTACTAGCATCGTGCTGTCTAAAATCATTTGCACATTCCCGAGTAGAGGTGTGCTGACCTAAGACCCAAAGGTAATTTCATAGCAAATACACAACATCCGTCGGAGCTTTTATACAAACACGGAGACCAACTTTGTAGACCTTTTGCCATTTGACCTGGGGTTGGAATATGAGCTTTTATACGATTCATATTCTTATTTGGCAAATGCACAGTTTAGCATTACCTCTCTGGTGGCCTTTATTAGAAAGGCAGTTTTAGAAGCTATTGTTATCCACTAAGGAGATGTTTTATCAGCTAGAGACCACTGCTTGCCTGAAAGGGCAACCTTAAATTTGGTGCAGCAAAAAAACAAAAAACAAAACAAAAAAAAGGAAAAAAAAAAAGAAAAGAAAAGACAAAAAAAAAAAGAAAAAAGTAACATTTGATGGTCTATGGTGTAGAGGGAACCTCATCACAGGATCGCAAGTGTTAACAGTCCTAGGGAACCATGCTATTCTATTTAACAGAGCTGTAGTAGATGTAGTTGAGTCCACCTGATCTCAAGCTCAGAGCTGCAGAGCAAAGCAGGGAAAGGTCGCCACCACATTGTCTTTGTGAACTGGGGATGGAACTTGCTATGCAGAATTGAAGTTTGTGGCTTCACTGCTCATCCTGGGGCGCATGACAGGATCCCTTCTTTTGTGAAAGGAAAACATTGATCACCCTAGCTGCAGTGATGCCTCGTCACCTAATTGTATCCACACTAGTCAATGAAGCTAAAAACAATTTTTGTTGTTGTTTCTTGTTTGGGGTTTTATTGAAGGGGTGAGGGGCGGGAAGGGCTTCTCAGTTTTGTACAAAAACAAAGTTTACTCATGCTCTCTGTTCTATTGTGATTGCAAGCGCTCTAAAGCTATGCCACTGACTCCTGTTGTTGATGCTCTAGATAACGAAGGCTTGTGGTGAGTTTGATGGTGACTTGGGCATGTCTTATTCAGAAGCAAACACAGAACACAGAAACCTTTCCTCAGCATACCAAGGCAAGCAGCCATCTCATGAGTCACTCAGCACATCACCGTGTGCCGTTTACAGATGATGTCTCCCCTTTGTGTGTGATGCAGCAGCTCCCACCCACAGAGAATTCCTATTTGTAAATTGGAGGTTTATATTATGCCTTACAGAGCTTAATTAAGAAGTCTGTGCCTCATATCTGAAACAAAGGGAAAAAACACACTCATGCAAAAGTCAGTAAGTCCCATAGACTGTTGGATTTTCCTTACTATTTCCTTAGAAAGAGCTCTGTTGAATGTCCTGAGTAGCTGGGAAATTCTTCTTAGGAACTTGCATATGTTGTTTACTGGCAGGAGGCATCCACAGGCGATATTTAAAAAACACCTGGAACGTGGGGGCTTGGGGGTTTTGTTTTTGTTTCGTTTAATTTAGATTACATTAGCAGGCCTAATAGTTTTAAAAGGTAATTCAGCCAAAGGGCAATTTACTTTTTGTACTTCAGACTTATATTGATTGTCAAGTTGTACGAATTGTAATTTAAACATTTATACTGCCACATGATTGTAAATTTTAGTTGTCTTAAGTGGGGTTTGGTGAAAAGCTGTTTATGCTGGATTTGGGTCAAAATGACTTGATTATTTGCAAAAAAATAAAAATAATAACGGGAAGAAAGGGCTGCATAATAAGATACTGCAAGACTCAGATCTTGGTTGGAAATTCCTCAGATCCCTTCAGATGAACCCCGATGCCCCTTTGTTTTTAGTTTCTCAGAACGAATGAAGTGAAATATAGCAGAATGTTAACCCATATAAAAATAAAGTGTACCCAAATATTGTAATGTATATTGCTGCGCTTCTTAAAATTAAATAAGGGTTTCAAGCCACTCAAGTGGTGATTAACAGCATCTCAATTGATACAAATAAGGTGTGCTTGGGCGTACATTAATATTTTATTCCAAAGAGAAATCTTTGGTTAGAAACACATACAAAAATGGAAGCTAATAATGTGTGTTTATCTGTCTTTGCACACTTCCAGCATATGCAGCATTACTAGATGTCCTGGTACTTGTATCTTTGGAATTCCATTTGGGTTCTAGACAATTAGGAGAAATAGATGGCTTGGTTGCGTGTGATGCCGCAGAGGTTTGGGAAGCAGACACCTGCCATTCCACAGATAGCTTGCTGAGCCTCTACACTCTGTCTTTCTTATAATAATGCTTTCTCCTGCTATCTCCCCGCCACCACCACCCTTCCATAGTGTTCTGCTTCTAGAATCATCTGTTTGGAGTATGCATACACACCTGATGCACAGTAGGTGCTCAGATATTATGTCCTCCCTCCCTTTAATATCTGCCATGGAGCCTCCATCTCCATAAAATTTGAACCCAATGGTTAATAACATTTACATGTTACAAAGTCAGCTCTTTTACAAAATTGGATCTTACTCAGTTAAAGGAATTCTGGCTTTCATAGAAGCTTTGATAGGAAGAAAATACAGGGAGAAGATTATTCAGTGAGCTATTTTTAGGGTTAGGAAAGAAAGTGGAAAAACACTGTGTAAATTTGTCTGGGTCACTTTCATTGAAACACATTTCTGGCGGATTTCCTCAAAGGACTCTAATCGCAGCCTCTGGCCGGAATCTGCATCCACCCTCGTGTTGGAAGCCCTGACTAGATCTGTGTACTTAGGGAGTTTTGTCAAAAACATTTTTAACTTGCAGTATTTAAAAAAAATCATATTTACTGTTCTTAAAATGTCATTCAAATGCATGTATTGTCTATTGTTTGGGGATGGGAACTAGTTTTGCAAAAAAAAAAAAAACAAAACACCTAATGTTGTATAATAATGCCCCAATGATCTTACTGGTTAAAAATACAGTATTTTTGGCCATAATTTTGTACTACAGTATTCTTCATTCTGAGTTTTGCTTCCCCTGAAGTTGCCTCAGCCCCTCTGAGAATGCTGCATATTATAAAGAGAATTGGAACACCTCTTCACTTCCCTAACAGACTTCATAGGTCACATGTGTCTTTCCAAAGTAGGCAGATTTAATGGTTCCTAAAGCACACACATAACCTTTTCCCATTTGTATATAATCAGAAATGTCAGTCCCTAAAAGGCAAATATGTATTGGTAGAACTTAACAGATCTGTTCTTCAGAAGCTGGCCCTTGGTTAATTGTGATCTGTTGTTTGTTCAGTGCAGGCTTCTGCAGAAGGGCTTTGCCTCATCCTGTCGGGCAAGCAACCCTTCCCTTCCCCTGGATTGTTAGGCATCACGGGATCAGCAGCACAGAGTCCTGGCATAAGAGTTCTTATCTGAATGCTGGCAGGGAGCAGGTATGGGAGAAGGACCTAGCACAGATATCCTTTGTGTCTGTGACATCAGTAACCACACACATCTAAGGCTTTGAGGTCTACTGAGAACTAGCTTTTCTTCCTCCGGGAAGTTTTTAAAGTGCAGGTGGTGATGGCAAGTGTCTTTCTAGAAAACAGGTGCTTAGGTGTGGACTGCGGAGCACAGTGGAAGCAAAACCCACTCCTGCCATGACCATATCTCACCGAGGACCCAGGGCTCACTCAACTTTACTATACAAACTCCATGTTAACAACTATAATGTGTTCAGTAGGTATGCTGTGCAACTTCTGATATTAAATTGTCCAGCTTCTTGCTCTTCTGCTTAATTATAAGCCATCACCTTATCAATCGGTTCACTTGTAGTGAAGGGTGAGTTTCAAGTTAATTTTAATTGTTGAAGAAAAGTGGTCGAGATATTTCAACCTTGTTTTCCTTCCATGTTGAGGAAACCACTACTCCTTTCCACCATCTACCAACACCATGACACTAACTAGTTCCCTATACATTGGCATCCCTTTGTCTCATTGTCATGGTTAATAAGGAAAAAAGAGCATTGGCTCCAGCTACTAGAAAGAACTGAGCACAGTCCATTTTAACAGACCCCTGCTCCCACGAGGTCCCTCAAAAACTAGGTCCTCATTATAAACTTCGTCTTTTTTGTTTTGTTTTTATTGTTGTTTTTCGAGACAGGGTTTCTCTGTGTAGCTTTGTACCTTTCCTGGAACTCACTCTGTAGCCCAGGCTGGCCTTGAACTCACAGAGATTCGCCTGCCCCTGCCTCCCGAGTGCTGGGATTAAAGGCATGCACCACCACCACCCAACTAAACTGGGTCTTTAAAATCCATGTTGTCTAGGGAAAATTGAAAAGATGTTTTCTGTTCAGTTGTCATGCCTCAAGACTATTGAAACTTGATCTTTGTTCATATCCTCTCTTCCTGTTTTCCTCAAAAATGCAGTTCAAAGGCCAGAGTATTTTTCTGCCTTGTAAACCTAAGGATTAAAAAACAGTCAAATCATCCTCTTTAACTGAGAAGGTAATTGCACTGAGCATTGTTAACAGAATTGAGTAGCCTGTTCTGCCCCTGCTTTGCTGTCCCCTGCAGTTCTGTAGGGGTTTTTGTAACTTAGTGGACAGGACCTGTGACTGCCTGTTTCCGATTAGCCCAAATCTGTGTATGGTAATCTTTAAAGCATCTTTGGAAATGAAAGGACCTGGACAAGACACATGGGCAAGTGTAACTTGGCAAATGCTTGCTATCTGCAAGTGGGGCCTCCACATCATGCTCTGTACCAGTGGCCAGGAAGCTAGCGCATCTGATAAGATGCTGTGCACATGAGATCCAGTTAGGGGCACATCAGAGGTGCAGGTTTCTTGTCAGGGCTGGAGTATCAGTGGTTATTCTGGGACCAGAGCTACCCTAGCAAACGTGGCCTGCTTTCATTTTGTGAGTTGTAGGAGGCCCATTCCTGGGATAGTCTGCTCAACAGTTAACAGTGGAGCCAGGACTACTGAGTTGTGCTGATTTTCATTGTATAAATAGTCACACCCAATTTTACCTACCAGTGTGACAGAGACACTAACTGTTGGCTCTCTTGGGCTGCACCTGTGTGCCACTGTCAAGTCCTTTAGCCAAAGCTTTTCTGTATACCTGGAGAAGGCCAGGCTACCTGACTTCCTCTTCATCACTCCCTGTGTGAGGGCACTAATTACCAACAAGCAAATAGGTGCCGTATTCAGGATGGGCAGCTGTGCTAGAAAGACAAGATATTTAGACTAAGGTATGGCAAGAATGGATAAGCAGGTGCTTGAGGCTGGGCAGGAAGAATGCAAAATTAGTTTGTGTGTATACATACCTAAGCAGATAAGTCATTGTCTGTGAAACAAGGCCATAGAGTTGATGTTAGTTGGGGTAGGACATTAAACCCAAGTCTTTAAAAACATGATCTCTGTGTAAGTCAGTACACATGTAGGCTCTCACCATGATTTGCTCATAACATGTGCACATGCATGTACAGAGGAAAATTTGCTTACACCTGTGGTTATTAGAAGTATTTTGACTCAGAAATAAAGTCTGCATTTTGACATAATTGACACAGGAAAGAATGATAAAGATCTACTACTGACAACTTTAAAACTTCATCTTCCCAGTCTTCCGTGGTGCCAGCTTTTCAAAACTGACCCCCTAGTTGGGAAAGAACATTTAAATTACAACAAATTTTAAAATAACTAACTTCTAAATTTTCTTAGTTTTGTTGCAGTGCTGGGGTTTTTATGTGTTACAGCTCTCTGACTGTCTTGGAACTGGCTTTGTAGACCAGGCTGGCCTGTCTCTGCCTCCTGAGTGCTGGGATTAAAGGTGTGCACTCCCCCCCCCCCCCCCACACACACACACACATACTGCCTGGCTATGTTTTTGGGTTATTTTCACAACTGCTGAAGGAGCCTACTTTTCCATATACAGTGGTATACACTGTAGGTTGTTGACAACAGTCTTTCCAGAATCTGTCTGCATTGTTCTAGCATTTTTTAATCACAATCCAGAAACCAGGATTAGCCACAACTATCAGGGTCGATCGAATGATGAACTGGTCACAGTGAAGGCTAAAAAATACTTGGCCTAAATGGGCTCCCAACTTTAGTGCAAGGTTATGATCCAAGATTTAATGCTTGGGCTGCCAGTGTGAAATGAAGTGTCAAAGACTCACGTTCTGAGTCACAATAGCCACAAAGATAAGCATGTCTTCCTGTGTACATTTATGTACATGTGCACGTTTGTGTCGTTTTAAGATTAAAGGCCCAATGTCTGACTGTAATAAGCATGAAAGACACTGTCTGTCATCCTTGGACATTACTAACAGAGCATTTTCTAAAGGTGAGTTAGTTTTAATTGTTGAAGAAAAGTGATCAAGATATTTCAGCCTTGTTTTCCTTCCATGTCCACAGAACTGGTACTCCTTTCTGCCATCTGCCCATCCCAGACCACTCTCTCCTGAATGAGCTCCACACCTCTCTTGAACAACCTCCAGTGGTACCAAACAAGCTTCCTCCTGGGAGACACCACAGTACTTTCTTGCTCCTCTTGGGCAGAGGATGTTGCTGGCAGATAAAGGCAGGAGAAAAGGTGTTTTGTTGGCGGGCTTTTATTTCCTGCCTGCCAATTCCCAAATAACCAACATGGAGACTCAATATTACTTATAAATGATAGGCTGATACCTCAGGCTTTTTACTAGCTAAGTCATAATTTAAATTAACCCATATTTCTTATCTATGCTTTGCCACATGGCTTGGTACCTTTTCTCAGTATGGCATGCCCATCGGGTATCTGCTTGGAACTCATCTCTGAACTTCCCATGTTGCTTCTTTTGAATCTGGTCCAAGACTCCTCAGACTCTGCCCCTCTTCTTCCCAGCATTCTCTCTGCCCCGAAAATGCTGCCTAACTATTGGCCAATCAGCTTGTTATTAACAATGAGAGCAACACACTTTAACAGTGTACAGAAGGATTATTCCACAGCAGTGTTTGGTTAAAATATTGTCACATACACTGACACCTAATTGCTAGGAGAAAGAGAAGTCATGTATTTAAAAAGATTATAGAAGAAAGGGAGCATCATCTAGACCATATTTTGAGGCAGAATACTTAAAAATGTTTCCCAAGTTTTTTGGTGGTTAATAAAAGTATGTATATCTTTAGGAACAGCAAATTAAAAACAAAACATAACAAAAAAAAAACAACTTCTAGGTCTTTGTGCCTTAATACGGTTGGGTAAAAAGTTATTCAAAGACATCTACATAAAATAAGTTATGCCCAAATTCATAAAGCCCAAAGTTACTGAATTTGAAGTAAAACCAGGATAGAATGGAATAGAGTAAATCAACTTCTATGGAATTCAACACTAAGAAACTAATTTAGTGATGCTAAATATAAGCAACTAAAACCTCTGATGAAACCATTTTTCAGAAGGGTAAAATAACAGTAGAATGTGTGGAAAAATCATAAAGAATTGTACTATTAATAAGAAAAAACTAATACACATAAGCATGTGTATAAATATACATACATACATACATACATACATACATACATACATACATACATAGTTAAAATGAAAATTTCTCATCTGAGTTGACAATGCTCCATCCAAGTGCCAAAGACCACCTAACAAAAACCCCAACATAAGGCATGAGAAGCCTTCTTTTGAATTGTTGGCCAGGGCTATCTCAAAACATTACACACTAATGTTAATTGTCCTTTATTGCCCCTCCCAAAAAATGGAAAGTGCGTCCCTACTGCTGAAGACACCATAGACATAGGGTCCAAATGCTCCTAAGCTGGAACTGACCTTATGCCTCCTGAGGACTAGTTTTCATGGTAGCAGAAGGTGCCATGCAAGCTTCCAAAGGACAGAGACAGCAAAGAGTCCTACCTAGCCATGATGCCTATGAACCAAAACAACAACCAACATACCAAGATAGCCCTAAGCATACAATAATGGCACACACACCTTGGTGGTAACCAACAGCTTTCTAATTGGACTTAAGACCTACTCAACAAAAAGTAACTCATTCCTGGTACTGGAAGCCTAGCCAACTACCCATGGTTAGTAGTCACAGATCTTTGAAAGATAACCCACAACCACCACTTTACTAAGCCAATATAACCCCTAACTACACTCTAAAAAATAGTTGTCCTTATACCCACAGATGAGTGTAATATTCACCCCTCAGCAAGGCAATTTCTCTTTGCAACAGGTGGAATCTATTACAGAAAACCACAACCAATCAAAATGCAGAGTTGTGGAGCCCAGTCCCAATGGATACATCTACAAAACAAAACCTCAGGATCAAGCACTATTTTGGAAGAGGTGGCGAAAAGATTCTAAGAGAGGATCAGAGAGTTTGCTATGAGGCAGTTTCTCATAGTGATGCCAAAAGCTACACACATAAAGTCTCACCAACATGGCTGCCTAAGCATGAGCTGAACAAGGACAAAATCAATAAACATACCAAAGTAGATGGGAGAAAGCCCACGAGGCCTCAGCCCTACACAAAGAACCACAGGCAACTAAGGAATGTTTAGAGTGGGAGAAATAGTCTTCCCTGAGAAAAAGCACATCAACTGGTTACTCAGCACCAAATTGTCAGCCCTGAAAGCGTATATGCAAGTAACATTCTAGGAACTGAGCAGCTCTATAGGAATATATATATGAATATATTATATATTATACATAATTATATGGTACATATATGTGTTACATATATAATTATATATAGTCCTGAATTATATATATATATATTCCTAAATATACACACACACATGTGTGTATACATAGACATATATGCATGTAACAAAAATTAATGAAAAGGGGCCATGAATTTGAAAGAGAGCAAGGAAGGGTATAGGAGGGAGGAGAGGGTAGGGGGAAATGATGTAATTATATTATCTCAAAAATTTTTTTAAAAAGTTAAATCTTGCATTCCAGTTAACCACTAACCTCTACGTTAACTTCTTGAAATGATCAGATTGGACAAAATGCAGCAGCTAATGCATGCCATTTATAAGGAGCACACTGAACAAAAACAGATGATACAAGTAAAAGGAGACCCTGACTTCCACCCATGCTATTCCCTAAAACAAGCTAAAGCCTGACTGAAAAACACAGTTCTTAGGTCTGTCGGACTGAGACCACTATTGTGTTGCCCCCCGCCCCCCCCCCCCCGCTCAAAATGGAGAGACAAGCAGCAGAGATGAGTCACAACTTATCAGAGCAAATGTGCCACCACACCAGTGCCAAGGGTGAGGACACTAGAGTACTAGTCAACCAATGGAACATTCAGAGTCAAAACTTCAAGCAGAGAACATACATTTTTGTGAGTTTAACTCCTCAGTCTTGACCAACAGCCATACTGTGAAGACCACAGACTCTCTTCAGGATGAGGAAAAGAAACTGCTTTGATGTCCAGGAGAACAATTTGTATTTCACAAGTTCTCAGATTCTCCTAGAACATATTAGGGTTTTTTCAGAGCCTAATTCAACCGTAGGAAGGAAAATATCCAATTGCATACCTCAAGCTGCTCTGTCCCACCCGAGACAAGAACACAAACAGACAAAGGTAGGAAGCCCAGAGGCACAGACCCATGGAAAGACTGGGACCTAGTCAGAGCACTGTAGAAAGCCCCCCATCCCCACCCCATCACACACACCCTGTGGTTCCCCAAAATATTGTGCAACCTAATAAACTTATCTGGGGTCAGAGAACAGAACAGTCACTAGATACAGAGGCTAGAAAATGGTGGCACTCATGCCTTTAATCCTAGTATTCCAGAGGCAGAAATCCATCTGGATCTCTGTGAGTTCGAAGCCACACTGGAAACAGCCAGGCATGGTGACACACGCCTTTAATCCCAGGAAGTGAGAGCCGAAAGCAGAAAGGTATATAAGGTGTGAAAACCAGGAACTAGGCTGGTTAAGCTTTAGGCTTTCAAGGAGCAGTTCAGCTGAGATTTATTTGGATGAGGACTCAGAGGCTTCCAGTCTGAGGAAACAAGATCAGCTGGAGAATTGGCAAGGTGAGGAAGCTGTGGCTTGTTCTGTTTCTCTGATCTTCCAGCATTCACCCCAATATCAGTCCCTGAATTTCTTTTTATTAATAAGACCATTTAAGATTCGTGCTACACACAGCCCTCCACCACATCAGTAAATCCTACCCCAATGCATGTGTCCAGATTGGAAAAACAAACTTAACAGAAAAAACAATTACCTGGCACAATGCTAAAAGGCAGGGCTGGGTCAGGTGCAGTTCATGGAGGCAGAGCAATATCAAATCCAACTCAGATATGGCAAGAAAGTCAGAATTATTGGAATGAGAAGTGAGAATGATGACTATCCTGCCTAGTTTTATGCCAACTTGACACAAGCTAGAGTCATCATAGAGGAGGAAGCTTCAAGCAAAGCTGTAGGCATTTTCTTCTTCCTTTTTTTTTTTTTTTTTGAGATGGGGTTTCTCTGTATAGCCCTGGCTATCCTAGAACTCACTCTGTACCTCAGACTTACAGAGATCCACCTGCCTCTGCCTCCTGGGTGTTGGGATTAAAGCTGTGTGCCACTTTCTTAATTAGTGATTTATGGAGGCAAGGCCAGCCCCTTGTGGGTGGTGCTCTCCTTAGGCTAGTGGTTCTGACTTCTATAAGAAAGCAGACTGGGCAAGCAATGTGGGACAAGGCAGTAAGCAGCAGCCTTCCATGACCTCTGCATTAGCTCCTACCTCCAGGTTCCTGCCCTGCTTGAGTTCCTGTCCTGACTTCCTCTAGTGATGAACTACAATGTGGAAGTGTAGGCCAAATAACACACACACACACACACACACACACACACACACACACACACACACCACTCTACAACTTGTTTTTGGCCAGGATGTTTCATCACAGCAATAGAAACCTTAAGACAATGACTGATATGTTATGGACTCTTAACAAAGAGAGAGAGAGAGAGAGAGAGAGAGAGAGAGAGAGAGAGAGA
>CABHPR010124957.1:0-10016 GCA_902168415.1 Peromyscus melanophrys
CCGAGAAAACAGAAAGAGTATTTTTGGTGAGGAGGGAAAATCATACTTTTATATAAAGCCTGTAGTTCAAGAATTCAAGTTTCTACCACCAAAGTAAACATATAACACGGGTCATTGAATAAACCAAATATCCCCTTTAACTGTCATATATGAAGATTTGCAAAAAGTATTTACAATATTTTTTAGTCAACTGGTGCTAACAGGGCAGACAGATGAGTTTGCAAACAAAACACAAGTAGAGCTAACACGGGCAGCACACTGAACTAAGGACTTAAAGGAATATATTTTGGCGCCAAATGCAGCCCCCGAAGCAAGTGTTTGTGCCCCTTTAGTGATTTCTAGCACCCAACACACTTCCCTTCGTCCACTCAAGCTCTCCTTTTCCACCAACCCATCTTCACCTATGCAGACTGTGGGTCTGCATTTACAGAAATCAGTAGACTGTTGGGCCTCAGTGTTGGCCCTGAATTACAGAAGGAAAAAGGAGATGGAATAACAAATAATCTTGGAAAGCATTGTTACCAATTTGTTACAAAATCCCAGTACATGTTGGAGGAATGACTCAGCTGTGAAGAGTGCTTGCTGCTCTGCCAAAGGACCTGGGTTCAGCTCCCAGCACCAACTTTTTCTTTTTTTTTCTTTTTTTTCTTTTTTTGGTTTTTCGAGACAGGGTTTCTCTGTGTAGCTTTGCGCCTTTCCTGGAACTCACTTGGTAGACCAGGCTGGCCTCGAACTCACAGAGATCCGCCTGGCTCTGCCTCCTGAGTGCTGGGATTAAAGGCGTGCACCACCACCGTCCGGCAAGCACCAACTTTTGATGGCTTACTTGTGTTGCCCTTTTCTGGTCTCCATGGACACCCACGTACACATTTTTTTTAAAGATTTATTTATTTATTATGTATACAGCATGTATGACTGCAGGATAGAAGAGGGCACCAGATATCATTACAGATGGTTGTGAGCCACCATGTGGTTGCTGGGAATTGAACTCAGGACCTCTGGAAGAACAGCCAGTACTCTTAACCGCTGAGCTATCTCTCCAGGCCCCAGACACTTTCTTGTTCAAGTAGATCTACGTAACACCAACACAGAAACACTACCAATCACACACAATGTCTGTATACATGTAGAAGAAACTGTATCATGGGGTCTGCAATGATGGCTCCATGGCTGAGAGCATTTGCTGTTGGTTCCCAGCACCCACGTGGCAGCTCACGACCATCTGTAACTCCAGACACAGGCGTTCTGACACTCTCTGGCCTCCAAGGGCAGCAAGTACATCTGTGGTGAACGTATGTATATACATGCATCCATGCAGGCAAAGCACTCAAACCCATAAAATAAGAATACATTTGAGCCGGGCGGTGGTGGCACACGCCTGTAATCCCAGCACTCGGGAGGCAGAGGCAGGTGGATCTCTCTGTGAGTTCGAGGCCAGCCTGGTCTACAGAGCTAGTCCAGGACAGGCTCCAAAGCTACAGAGAAACCCTGTCTCGAAACCCCCCCCCCAAAAAAAGAATACATTTGAAAATATCTTTTAAAACAAAAAAATGTATCATGAATATAACATGTTATAAAAATTGTAACTTGGGGGCGGTGGTGGCACACACCTTTAGTCCCAGCACTCGGGAGGCAGAGCCAGGCGGATCTCTGAGTTCGAGGCCAGCCTGGTCTACAGAGTGAGTTCCAGGAAAGGCGCAAAGCTACACAGAGAAACTGTCTCAAAAAACCAAAAACCAAACAAAACAAAAAAATTGTAACTTGGTGCTGGAGAGATGGCCCAGAGGTTAAGAGCACCAACTGCTCTTCCAGAGGTCCTGAGTTCAATTCCCAGCAACCACATGGTGGCTCACAACCATTTATAATGAGATCTGATGCCCTCTTCTGACGTGACATGCAGACAGGACATTGTATACATAATAAATAAATAAAATAAATCTTTAAAAATTGTATCTAGTCATAATTATAATCACCCAAAACAAGGTGAAAGATAAAGAATTTTTTAAAAAATGAATTTAAACATGGCAAGGGAAATGATAGGTTGACAAGTGACTTTTCTCTAACTGTATGAAACCATCAACTACAGCGTATTCAGGAAGCAAACCTCTAAATTATACATATTCTTTCACTCACAGCTTCCAGCAAATTAGACTGGCTGTATTTTACTTTTAAGGCACACCAGTCCCATATACATATGGTAAAAGATGAAAAGCTCATAGTTCAAATCTCTTAGAGAAAGCAGATGTGCAAAAAGCTGTTGGGGGAAATTACAAGAGAATTCTGAACACAGATTTGCTGAACAAACCACAATTATAATGTTTATAAAATAAATACTAAAACTGTTTTCAGCCCTTTCACTGAAAATTGTCACAGAATGTCTTCAAAACTGACACTTTACACTAATATCATTTTCAGCCTGCAATGTACCATTCTAACAAATATGCAGTCTCTGTCAGTGTATGCATGGGCCTAAGTAAATCAACAAGTGACCATTCAGAAAAACACAGAGGCATTTCTACGGACTTCCCCCTTACATTAGCAAAGAGGGAATTACAGAAATCATTCACAAAACTAACAAGAATCAACCCATTCAGTGGTTAAACTGCAGGAAGGTTAATGTTTTCAAAGAACCTATTCATAGTAAAATTTCAAAGGCTAAAACTGCATATAAATTTGCTGCAGAAATGTTTAATGCATCAGGCAAACCAGAAAGGTGTTTGTATTCATGTGATTCACAGACAATCTATACGCTGCCATTCAGCTGCCAAAATCAAAGGCCTGGAACTATTAAACTGTCAAAACTGCAACAACCACCATACTGGGAAACACTGCATTTATTTTCTCAGGGAAATTAATGGCTTTAAAATTTAGTTTTCAACACCACGAGAATGCAGCCAAGGGAGCAGTGGTAAGGCTGGCCTGGCCCCTTTCTCCAGCACTGTGACAATTCGTGTTGTCCCCCATTTAAGTGTTCAGTTTAAGGGAGTAATCAGTCCTAGATAAACTCACTCAGCTTCCAAAAACTGTGCACTGAAAGGTCTGAATGAAGGAGGGAATGAAAGCTTGGACGCAATGTGTGAAAACTGAACTTCCTCAACCTGAGCGAGTGAGACCACAAGGAAAACTGCACACTGTTCACTCCGTTAACGAAATAGCTTGACGCGTTACTTATGCTGCCATGAGAACAAACCTCCGATGAAAGAAATGAAGAGAACCTAGACACCAGTTTAGGAGCTACCCCTGGCACCTCAGCCAGGCCGCCTAGCCCGTGTCTGTACAGATGTGTGCCCCGAAGAATGAAAACGCAGGGACAGGAGCAACTCAAGGAAGACAACACTTTCCTCAACACGTGTTTCTTTCAGTCAGACACTCCTGAGCTAATTCAAGTCTCTGCTGTTTCTCAAGTGAGGACACACATTTAAAAACTTTAAGGAAAGATCACTTGGCCAAGTAACCTGACCAGAGAGGACACACTCCCCTCAGGCAGGGTAGAAACACAGGGCAGACCGCCTCTGCCTCCCGGCAGGGCTGCCCACAACAACACTCACGCATGGGATGTCTGGGAGTATGACCCACAGCTTTGGACAAGCTTGAAATGTGAATATATAACCTCACGATCCTCTTCTCGAAGACTGCCAGATCATTTTATAATGCAGCACTCTGGCCATTATTTGAAGCTCAGTTTGATGAGTCCATGCTTCCGAAGGAGCTGGTGGCATGTGACGATCAACAGAAGTCACCTCTGGAGTTCTAGAAACTGGGTTTCAATGTGGTCCTTACCAACTAGTCACTGCAACCATGCACCACCTCCTAAGGACTCGGTCACAGACATGAGAACAATAACAGATGTGAACTAACTGAAGAGACAGAGGACAATCGGTCCAGCACTGGGAAATGTGAAAGGCCTCGTCAATAACTAATAAATTGATAATGTCTACACTAGCGAAGACTCGTAGCAAAATGCTCTTAGTTTTTATAATACAAGGAAAACCCTGAAAGAAAAACCAAAGTGGTAACTGGAACTTAACAAACTAACAAAGAGAAAAGGAAGCTCTCTGTGTATAACAAAGTGAAGTTTTAAAAATGGTGTGAGGTGAGGTAGAGACATACAATGGGTATAAGTCAGTCTTTAAATCTGACAGGTGCTACAATAAGTGTGAAACCTGAAAACAGTATGCTAAGTGAGAGAAGCCATTCATAAAAGGCATCCATTACATGACTCCGGCTATTCCGGTTACATAAGATCCACAGTACGGGCAAACTCATAGACAGAAAGTAGCACAGAGGTTACCAGGAGGCACGGGGAGCAGGAGGGGAGTTCGTGCTATTTAATGGACAAGGCACTTCTGTGCCTGGAAATGAAGGCTTGGGGGTGGTTATTAATGTAACAAATTACATACCAGTAACACCACATCACATTTTGTAAAAAATATATACAAAATATTAAAAGGGACATGTGGTATTTGTAAATAGACATGGTTACTTTAACTTTTGTTTCTATATTTTATAACTTTTCTATAATTAAAGATTAAATATTGGGGCTGGAGAGATGGCTCCGCAGTTAACAGCACCAGCTGCTCTTCCAGAGGACCCAGGTTCAATTCCTAGCATCCACATGGCAGCTCACAACTGCCTGTAACTCCAGTTCCAGGGGGATCTGATATCCTCACACAGATATATATGCAAGTAAATAAAATAAAAATCTTAAAAAAAAAAGATTAAATATTTTGTAGCTTGATCTGCTTGGGGGTGATAATTTTAGAATCCATCCCTGGTGCATGAGGGGGCTTTGTGGAGCCCACTACCTATGATGGGACACCTCGTGTAGCCTTAAGGCAGGGGGAAGGGCTTGGACTTGCCTCTATTGGATGTGCGTTCCCATGGGAGGCCTTGCCTTCTTGTTGGGGGGAGGGGGGGGGGGTTGCGGGGGAGGCTAGGGGGTAGGAGGAGGGAAGAGGGGAATCTTGGTAAAATGAATGAAAAAATTTTCTTAATTAAAAAAGAAAATATTTTAAAGGATCATTTTATTGGTAAAAGCAACCATAAGGAAGTTATCTACTTACACAATGAGAAATGCATAAAGACTTGGTTACAAGGAAATTTATCATACTTCTATTTTTATTAATGAAAAGTGAGAAACCACTGAAGTGGTCAATGCTAGTTAAATAATTTAAGGTTATTCATTAGAGAGACAAAACCATTGAAAAGGGAAACACTGTAAACTATAGAATATGATGAAAGCATTTTAACGGCACACTAAAAGCACACACAACCCATGTCAGCCCTAGTTACTCTTGGTTGCAGGTTTTTTCCTCTCTGTATTGAAGTTTTAAACGTGAACATGCAGTCTGAGTGAGTCTTAAATGACCGGGTCAGAAGCTGCTGTTCTACCTTATCTCAGCACCATCTAGTGCCCAGTGCGTGGAATAGTTCTCATGATGTGGTCGATGACCAGAAAGCACCCTGCTCACACTCCGGGTCTGAGCTCATGTTCTAAACAGCTCAACAACCATATAGCCAACAGGCACACCGGCTCATGCCTAAGATCCTAACCCTTCGGAAGCGGAAGCAGGAGGATGGAGAGTTCCAGGCCAGTCTGAGCTACACAGCAAGATCCTTTGTCTTTAAAAAAGAGAAAGTTGTATGGCTTCCAATAGAAAGTGTTCATCAGAAAATCAGTTCAATTTATGTTCATTCTTCAGTTTCCACTTTTAAGACAGCCTTTGCTATTTCTGAACTAATATTAACTTCCTTGAAGGAAAGGAGAATGCAACCCTCCATACTCTATAGCAGTGGTTCTCAACCTGTGGGTCGTAACCCCTTTGGGGATGGTATATTAGATATCCCACATATCAGATATTTACATTATGATTCATAATAGTAGCAAAATTATAGTTATGAAGTTGCAACGAAAATAGTTTTATGGTTGGGGGTCACCACAACATGAGAAACTGTATTAAAGAGTCGCAGCACTAGGACTGTTGAGAACCACTGTTCTAGGGTATCCTACAAACCTATGAGGTCAGGATCACTATTTCCACTTCACACAAGCAGTAGCAGCCTCGATGAACTTAGGTAGCATGCTACAGTGCACAAAGCTGAGCTGCAACAAGGTCAGTCTGGCCCCAGACCTATGCCTTGCCTCACTACCCTGCTCTCAATCACTGTCCTGTGCATAAGGCAACCCCAGTAGGATACACAAGCTGTTACTGTGTTGCTCGGCTCTGCTCTCAAGTTTTAATGCTCAATCCAAGCTAGGCTTGGTGGTACACACCTGTAATCTTAGCACTTAGGAGGCTAGGGCAGGAGGATTATAAGGTCACAGCCAGTTTGGGGTACAAAATGAGACCATGTCTAAATAAAATAGACGATTCTATGCAATGTCGTTACTTGGGTAGTCATTTTTCATAGAAATGTAGGATTTTCACTTCCTAGACAAGAGAAGGCAGATTTCGATTTTTTGTAACTTTCATATCCTTCAGAGTTTAAACCACAAAAATACACACGTTTTAGCAAACAAATAAGTAAAATTATAATTTTTTAGTTCCATCTACAGACACCACAGTCAATGCTGGGAGCGTCCCCGTCTTCATTCCTGATATGTATGTTCAACCTTTTATAATCAAGTTACAAAACAACACAACAAAAGATCTCATGTTCAACCACGTCTGTAACTTTGCCTTGAGTCACAGCTATAACCACCCTCTGCACACGCAACCCACAGGCCCTAGACTGGAAGCACCTGCACCATCCATCTTCTTTGGAGCTGTTCTTATTCTGGCTCCTTCCAGTTTCTTCCAGAATCTTCTGGAATCGTCGCCGTCCACCCAGCACTGCCTCTCTCCCACCTGTCTGCAGCATGCATATCTGACTACATCCGAGCTGTCATCCACTCTTCTTTATTTGTTTAGACTATGTTACAGAGCGATAAAAAACTTTCTTGTCAACCAGGAATTTTTCCTGAATGACAAAGCATCACAAGGTGATGTACTCAGAATGTCAAATCAGATGAAAGCATGCTCATGCCCTTCTGGTTAAAATCCTTCAAGAGATATTAGGACAAAATTTAAATAACTTTAGTATTCTGTAAAATCTCTCCAATCTTCCCAGCTTCCTCCCCTCACCGCTTCTCAGTTCTTCATGTTCTTCTAGGGAGTGTGATGTTCCTGGAACGGGCAGGCTCCCTGCACTTCCATATGGCCTTTATCATGCTTCATTCCATATAATAAACCCTATGAGAGCACATGGTATCATCTTCCTAGTTCACCATATGGCCTGAGAAACAAGCAAGCAAATGATAGAGCAATACACAGTGAGGGGCTACTTGGTCCTGCAGCTCCAAATGACAAGCATGGCTCACACACTGTAAGTATGCTCGCACATCTTATACTTTTACCCCAGCATATTCAGCTATCTACAAATCAAAATATAATAAATACAGGCTTATTACCGCCATTGTGTAGTTAAGGGGTTACGTGTCTTTCTGGGATCTATCCCCACCCACCATCCCAATGTCACTGTTTCTCATCCTGACTCTGTCAGGTACTAGCTGTGTCCTTTTGGACAATCTGTTTAACTTACTTAGGACCCTGCTTGTCCATCTATAAAATGGGAACAACACCTAACATTACTATCATATGCAAAACACAAAGCAGTCCTTCTTCCCCGAGTGTGCATGACTCCCTTCTCCACTCTGAGAGCCCTTCTGCATCAGTCCTCCTAGGATTCTCTACTCTCTGGTCTCACATTTCAAGACCACACTCACAGCACAGTTGGTGCTAAGGACCCAAACTCAAGTCTTCACATGTGTACGGAAGGCACTTTACTAACCGAGCCGACTCCCCACCCCCTTCAGGTTTACTCTGAAGTTATCCACTTATTTCAAACCTTTGCTTTATAAGTACTACTGATGACGTGAGTTTTTTAAGCTACAGAACAATCACAGTAGGATTTGCTACCATGGTTGGAAACTCTAATGCTTAAAACAGCTCACAAAAAGGAAATAATAGCCAAGAAGGGCTTACTACATTTCTAAAACTTGGCACACATCAATTTTTGGCTGTAAAAATGAGCTGCCCTCCCTTGAAGATGGCAAGCATGAATCCAAGAAATTCCAAGAATGAACAATTTCAGAAATAGCTGGATTTGGAGTTATCACTACAGAGATTCATCTTAGTTCTAAAAATTGATAAATAAGGTAATCCTAGTCCCTAGCTATCAATCAGGAGTATCTGCTACCTCAAAGCCTACTCAATCTCAACAAACATCACATACCTTTCCTGTTCTAGTTTGCTTCTCTTCCTGTGATAACACCAGGACCAAAAGCAACTTGGGAAATAAAGGGGTTATTTTTAGCTTACTCTTTCAGGTAACAGTACATTACTAAAAAAGTCAAGGCAGGGCTGGAGAGATGGCTCAGAGGGTAAGAACACTGGCTGCTCTTCCTGAGGACCTGAGTTCAATTCCCAGCAACCACATGGTGGCGGCTCACAGCCATCTATAATGAGATCTGGTGCCCTCTACTGGCGAGTGTATACATAATAAATAAATAAACAAACAAACAAATACAGATTTTAAAAAAAAAAAGTCAAGGCAGCCGAGCTGTGGTGGTACACACCTTTAATCCCAGCAGAGACAGGTAGATCTCTGTGAGTTTGAAGCCAGCCTGTCTACAGAGTGAGTTCCAGCACAGCCAAGACTGCTGTTTCACAGAAAAACCTTGTCTCAAAACAACAAACAGAAAAAGAAGAAGAAGGAGGAGGAAAAGAAGAAGAGGAGGAGGAGGAGGAGGAAGAGGAAAAGTCAAGGCAAGAACCTGGAGCAGAAATTATGCAGGGAGACTGTCTACTGACTCACTCTACTCAGCTAGTATCTTTAGAGTCCAAGCCCATCTGCCTAGGGATGATGCTTCCTCCTCCCACATCAATCAGCAATCAAGACAACCTCTTACAGACATGGCCACAGGTCAATCCAATTTGAGGCAATTCTTCACTTTACGGTCCCTCTTCCCAGGTGGCAAGTTGACAATAAAAACTGACCAACACGCCGGGCGTTGGTGGCACACGCCTTTAATCCCAGCACTCGGGAGGCAGAGGCAGGCGGATCTCTGTGAGTTCAAGGCCAGCCTGGGCTACCAAGTGAGTTCCAGGAAAAGGCGCAAAGCTACACAGAGAAACCCTGTCTCAAAAAACAAAAAAACAAAAAAACAAAACAAAAAAAAAAAAAACTAACCAACAAAACCACAGAGAAAAAGGACAGCCTCAGCCCAAAAAAAAAAAAAAAAAAAAGACAAAGCATATGCCACCAAAATATATGCACTCTCTGCAAAGGAAGCCTCTGGAAGGATCAGGCCCATAATCTACAACACATGGTACATTTATTCCACAGCTTTTCATAAAAAAATCCTTTATGCTTTTCTCTATAAACTAGAACAAATTAGTATCTCACATAATAAGCATTAAGAATAGTAAAAGGTATTTGAGAGAAAGTGCAAAACACCAATATCAACAAATCACAAAACCAATGATAAAGCCTTAGTAGTTTAAACTGCACTGGCACAAGTGTGGCAAACGTGGAAGCTGGATCTTTATTAAAATATTGACTTTTACTTATGTGTCTGTGTATATCTGTGTGAATCTGTACATGTGCGTGTGAGTGCCCAAGGAAGCCAGGGGCGGGTGCTGGATCCTCTGGAGCTGGAGTCACAGGCACTTGTGAGCTGCCTGGCATGGGTGCTGGGAACTGAACTCCGGTCCTCGGCAGGAGCAGTAAGCACTCTTGACCACTGAGTCATCTCTCCAGCCCCAAGTTTTGTTTGGGGAGTTTTCTTTTTGGGACAAGGTCTTACTACATAGCCAGTGTAGTACAGAACTTAACAATCATCCTACCTCTGCTTCACTAACTTACTTCAATATGCTTTAAAAAAAGAAAAAGAAAGAAAGAAAGAGAGAGAGAGAGAGAGAGAGAGAGAGAAAGAAAGAAAGAAAGAAAGAAAGAAAGAAAGAAAGAAAGAAAGA
>CABHPR010124957.1:10026-21249 GCA_902168415.1 Peromyscus melanophrys
AGAAAGAAAGAAAGAAAGAAAGAAAGAAAGAAAGAAAGAAAGAAAGAAAGAAAAGAAAAGAAAGAAAAGAAAAGAAATAAAGAAAGGAAGGAAGAAAAACCAGGCATGATTATGCACACCTGTAAGCCCAGTAATTGGGAGGTAGAGGCAGGAGGATCAGGAGTTCAAGGTCATCAGCTGCTACCTAGAGAAATTAAAGCCAGCCAGAGCTACATGAGACCCCGCCTTTAAAAAAGAAACCGGCAATTAATGCTACATAATGAAACCCTGTCTCAAAAATTAAAAACTCTATCAAAACAGAAATAATAGAAATATCTATTAGCTGATGAATGGACAAAGAAAACATATATTGATAATGCAGAATATAACTGAGCAATGAGAAGAAATGAAAAGTATCTGTTCTTTACTTATCTGACCATCCTGTAAAGAAGCAGGTCACAAAAGACGACATATATGATTCCATTCAGAAATATCTAGAGCATTCAAACACGCTAATGCTGGGGGGAGGGGCGGCTCTAAAGTTACCACAAGTACAGTGGTGTAAAACAGTAGAAATTGATCACACTGCAGTTGTGCAGGGCAGAAGTCTAACAACAGTTCCCCTGGGCAGCAAGAAACAGAAAGAAGTCAGCCTCCTGAGGAAAAGTAACCTTCCCCTGCCCCTTCCGCTCCCAGAGGCCGCTCCTTTATCTTGGCTCCTCTTCCCCTTCTTCAAAGCCAGCAGGGCCCAGACTGAGTCCGGGTCACCTCATATCATGCCACATCACATGACTGACATATCTTGACATATCTTGACACATCACATGACTGACGAGTCTTCCCTCTGTCCCTCTTGCTTTTTCAAGAATCCTTGTTTTCACACCAGCCCACATGGACAATACACACTAGTCTCCCCACTTGAAGGTCAACTGAGTGACAAGCTCAATTCCATCTCCTGCTCTCACTGCCCTTCACCTCCTAACATTACACATTCGGAGGGTGGGGACTACACATGGACTCTATATCAGTAATATTCTTAAAAATATCTTTTGAAAAATCTAGCTATTGAGTCTATGAAAATACAACAGTCTAGTTATTCTACTTTACCATGTAACTATCCATTTTTTGTAACAGTTTATATGAGATACCATTTTTTACCTGTTAAATTAGCAATGATCAAAAGACAAGAAGAAAGAAAGAGCTGGAGACACAGCTCAGCAGTTACAGACACTCGCTGCTCCAGCAGCCACGTCAGATGGTTCACAACCAACTGTGGTGAAAGCTTCAGGGAATCCTACACACAGGAGTCCACACAGAGACAGACAGACAGAGAGACACAGCTCAGCAGTTACAGACACTCGCTGCTCCTGCAGCCACGTCAGATGGTTCACAACCAACAGTGAGGACAGCTTCAGGGAATCCTACACACAGGAGTGCACACAGAAACAGATAGACAGACAGAGACAGACAGAGAGACAGACAGACAGAGACAGCTCAGCAGTTACAGACACTCGCTGCTCCAGCACCCACGTCAGATGGTTCACAACCAACTGTGACTACAGCTTCAGGGAATCCTACACACACGTGTTCACACAGAGAGATAGACAGAGAGACAGAGACAGAGACAAACAAAGAGAGAATGAAGTATTTTTTAATTTCCAAAAGGTATGAAATTGACAATAGTGAAGAAAAACAAGGCCTCTGAGATACTGTGGTTCGTTGCATAAATTGGTAAAACTTCCTAGGAACAACCTGGCGTATCTACTATATATACTACAAATGCACACACGTTCTGACCCAACAATTCCACTTCCAGGAATTCAGAGTGGAGGTAAATTCGTATGCATGTGAACTAATACGCAGAGCGCTATGAAGTAACAAAACATTAGAAACAGTATAACGCCCATAATTAGAAAGCTGATTAAACGTACTTAAAGGCTACTCTGCAGCCATGAAAAAGAGTAAAGCTAGGATCTATATGCTTACTTCACTGGAGGGGAAAGCAAGGGAGAGGACGATTGGATGCTGGCATTTGTATTTACAGTTCTTTAAGACTAAACAGGATGTGTGGAAATACCTTCACACTGCCTCTAAGAACCACAAGAGCTGCTACTGGCAAATGCAGCTGTAAGGGGATGGAGACACAGGATAAAACTATTTCCGCCTTTCCCACCTTCTGCAGTTTCTACTAACGCACATGAGTAGATGAAAGAACGCTGGGAAGTAGCATGCTGACAGCCCAGGCTCACACAGCCTGCTGTCGGGATTTTCCGTCTCCAGGAAGAGTCTTACCTGCTGGTTGGTGCAGGAAAAGAAAACGAAAAGAGCTGATTCCAGAAGGGGTCGTTTTCAGAGACAGACTCAGTGCCTGACAGCTTTTGCAAGTACTCGTTCTTAGGAAGGTCACTGATCCTGCTGCTATTCGAGCCCATCTTCTGTGTGGTAGGCAACTCGTCCTCACATGGGCATGTCCACAAGACAACCTATTAAAAATGGGAAGAATATTTCAAATCGTTCCAAATAAACATCACAGCTTCCTAACACTGAGCTAGACAGACACATAAACTACACCTCCTCTAAAGGCACTCTCTTCATTTGCAAATACACTGAGCCTCAGACACAAAATCCCAGGGGAATAAATGGGATTATAACCTATCAGAGCCAGTACAAACACAAAAATGTCAATCTGTTTATCCTACATGAGAAGAGGAACACAACTCTGGGGCTGGAGAGATGGCTCTGTAGTTACGAGCACTTGCTGCTCTAGCTTGAGTACCGGAGTTCAGATCCCAGCACCCAGGTAAGGTAGCTCAGAAATGCCAGTAACTGCAGCTCCGAGAGAACCAGCATCCTCTTTCGGTCTCTGTGGACATCTGCCCACACACATGTGCATACACTTGCAAAGATGCACACATGCACTTGAGTGAAAAACTAAAATACACTTTAAAAAATACATAAACATACCTCTTCATGAAAAGTCCTGGAAAGACTAAGAATACAAGGGACACACCTCAACATAATAAAGGTGATTTACAACAAGCCCACAGCCAACATCAACTTAAATGATGAGACACTCAAAGCATTTTCACTAAAATCAGCAACAAGACAAGGTCCTCCACTCTCTCCATTCCTATTCAATACTGTACTTGGAGTCTTAGAGCATAAGACAACTGAGGGAGATCAAGGGGCTACAAACAGGAAGGGAAGGAGTCAAATGTATCTGCATTTGCCGATGATATGATTTTATACATAAAAGACACTAAAAACCTTAGGCCCATGGCCTATCTGCTTCTCTGAACATTGTCAGGCGTGAGTTCCATCCCCTGGAGTGGGTCTTAAATCCAATCAGGGTGACTGTGTACTCCCACGATTTTGTAGCTATTGCACCAGTGTACCCCGCATTTTAACTGGTACAGAATACAGATGAACAGAACAGGTAGTGTTTATTGTGCTGTTCTACTTTTCTGCATTTGAAACTCAGTAAAAATGTTAACAAACAAGTAAAAAGCTGCAGATACAACTCAAATAAGGGTTACATATAGATACAACAGTGAATAAAGTAGTAGGCCTGGAGGAGCAGCTAGCGGCAGAGGCTTGCTAGTGATATATCACACACACACACACACACACTGGAATAAACAAGAACTACAAACACCTTACTATAGTCTGTGCTCTACTATACTATAACAATAGAATTCTCTGGTTTGGACACAGAGGTGGGTAGAGGGACCAACCAGCTTCTCTCTGGGAAGCAGCAGAGGGCCTGTGACTGCTGGAGTCCTCCACTTGCATGATCTGTCATGACTGGTGTGAACACCCTGGCCTCGGCCTCTTTCCCGGCTGTGTAAGTAGGCTGCTGAGCTCAATTTTGCGCCAGCCAAGAGATACCCTCCTGTGTTGCCTCCTGGTGTTGAAACATTAGGTTCAATAAAAGGCTTCTCCAGGGCTGTAAAAAAAGCTAGCTCAGTGGTTTAGAGTACCTGCTACTCTTGCAGAGGTCACAGGTTCAACTCCCAGCATCTACATGGTGGCTCAAAATCATACCTAAAAATCCTGGGATCCAACCCCCGCTCCTCTAGCCTCTTCAGGCACCAGGCACACATGTGGTACACATATATGGTACACATACATACATGCTACATGCAAAACACTCATACATAAAAGATAAATCTTTAGCCGGGCGGTGGTGGCGCACGCCTTTAATCCCAGTACTCGGGAGGCCGAGCCAGGCAGATCTCTGTGAGTTCGAGGCCAGCCTGGTCTACAGAGCGAGATCCAGGAAAGGCGCAAAGTTACACAGAGAAACCCTGTCTCAAAAAACCAAAAAAAAAAAATTTAAGCCCACTATAAAGAGGCTGGCCTAGAAGTTACTATGCAGTTCAAGTTGGCTTTACCCAACACTCCTACCTTAGCCTTACAAACACGGAAGTAACGGGTGTAGATGTGATTTTCTGCATGTGTGGAAGGTCCTTTTGTTTTGGGATTTGTTGTTTCCATGTGGCTTTAAGATGTTATGTATTTTATGTGTGTTTTGCCTGTATGTATGTCTGTGCACCACATGCATGTAGTGCCCACAGAAGCCAGAAGAGGGCACTCATCCCCCGAAACTGGATTTTAAAGGCTGAACCACTTCTCCAGCAAACACACACACATACACACACACCCATTGTTTGCATTTTAAAGACAGGATCTTATGTGGTTCAGGCTGGCCTTAAACTTGCTATGTAGCCAAAGATAGCTTTGAACTCCTGATCTCGCCACTCCTACACCCCATGTGCTGGGATTTCGGGGTGCTTTCAAGCTACTTCTGCTCACTTCCGACCTTCATCATACAGTGACATGGCTAAGCTGGTAACACAGAGAGGGCACACAGCAGCAGAGCGGTGGCCACAACCACTGTAGTGACCACAAGAGGTGGCCTAGCAGTCCAGAGAGCAGCTGGGGCAAAAACAGGGAGCAGAGGGGCTGAAAGAGCTGAAGCTAAGAGACTATATGCCCTAGTCCCTGGAAGGATTTCAGGGAGCAGCCAAACCTGAAGGGTCCAGAGTCTGAGCTACCTTAGGCCCGTAAGCTACACTAGTGCCTCACAGGCTGAAGAGCCTGGGAGCTGTAAGAACTGCAGCTACAGGGCAGAGATCTCAGGAACCCTGAAATTAGCCAGCGCCACCTGCAGCTGCTGGCTACTGCCGCCACTCAGAGCTGCCAGGGGTCAAGGACTGTAATAGTGGCCAAGTACCAAGGCCACTAATGCTTAAGCTCAGAGTGACCAGGGTCCCATAAACCTGGATGAACTGGAGTAAAGGGCACTGAATCCTCAGGGGTTAGGGTCAGGGCTGTAAAACGTCTGAGTCTGAGGCTAGCCCCTAAGAACACAAAAGGGTCCAGAATTGCCAAAACTGGAAGAGCTTCTCCATCCCACTCATAACTCCTGTCTAGAGAGTACAAAAGGCCTGCACCCAACTGATGGGTCACAGAGACATACTAAAGTTATACATATACGTACATTCATGTGTGTGTGTGTGTGTGTGTGTGTGTGTGTGTGTGTGTGTGAATTTCTAAGACAGGGTTTCTTAAAACCTGGCTGTCCTGTAACTTGCTATAGACCAGACTGGTCTTGAACTCAGAGATCCACCTGCCTCTGCCTCCCAAGTGCTGGGACTAATGATGTGCACCACCATGCCCAGCCAACACTACAGTTCTATTAACACAGGGAGAAACTAGGTGAAACATGAAAAGCACACAGGACTTTCTTGTATTGTGTTTAAAAAGTATTATTAGTCTATAATTACTTCAAGATAAAAAAGGCTTATAGAAAGAACTGAAAAATCAAAATTCAAAAATCTAACCTGCAAGGGCTGGAGAGACAGCTCAGTGGTTTAAAGCACCTGCTGCTCTTGACACAGATCTGACTTTGGTTCCCAGCACCTATGTGATCTGATGCCCTCTTCTGGTTCTGTGGGCACCAGGCATACATGCAATACATTTATACATGCAGGCTAAACACACATATATATGATGTAAGAATAAATAAATCCTTAAAAGAAAAAAATCTAACCTGCAATTCTCAGAAAGCGACCAACAAATCAGATGCACAGGTACTTCTTACACACACACACACCAATTACGTTCATTTTATACAGCAATTCACTCCATTTCACACTGCCTACATTATCACACAATCAGATACTGGGATCTTACATGCCACTCACTTAGTACCTGAGGATGCTCTGTTGATTACACTGGTGTCCACATATGATTTAATCCTCACAAATCTTACTCAAATCTGAAGGAGTTCCCACAACAGCAGCACAATAGCCAGTCAAGTTCATCTGAGGTATGATTACTGCTAATTAAAAATTAAACGATCCTCTCTTCAATGCAAAATACGCACCAGGGTCTCCCAGAGTATGTATCAGAACTCTCCACTCAAGCCATTAGCCATTAATGCTGTGCAGAACAGCTCCTGTCTTCCTCCACACCCGAGGGCAGTGCTGGCTCCTTTGTATCATGTTCTGTCTCCCCTTTTGTGATAGTCTTTCACTGTGTCCTGGCCTGACCTTGAATTCACAATCCTCCTCCCTCCCAAGTACAAGCAGGGCAGGTGTGTGCCACAACACTGGCTTAAAATCTTGCACTTGTCCAATTATCTGTGACCTCAGACTATGTCTCACTGAATGTTTTTGAAAAAGCAAACTGTGGTGGTTTGAATAAGAACAGCCCCCATAAGTTCACTTGAATACTTGGTCATGGGGAGTAGTGCTACTAGTCAGGGATTAGGAGGTGTGGCTCTGTTGGAGTAGGCGCCGCCTTGTTGGAGGAAGTGTGTCACTGGGGGTGGGCTTTGGGGTTTCAAAAGCTCAAGCCAGGCCCCGTGTCTTTCTTCCTAGTGCCCGCCGATCCAGATGTAGAACTCTTTGCTACCTCTCCAGCACCATGTCTGCCTGTGCACCACCATGCTTCCTGCTGTTATGCCCAGATTTCGGGGAACCCCAAAAGACCACCCCGGAGACCGAATCCCACATGTAAAAGCAAAGAGCCTTTATTTCAAGCTCCAGAGCTTGGTCCCTCTGTCTGTCCGACACAGCAGTGAGAACAGAGAGCCCTAAGCTCAGGTAGGGCAGAGTTTTTATCAGAGCAGAGGTTGGGGTGAGGGGATTTCCAGGGTCCAGGTCCCTGACTGGCTGACAATTGTCTAGGGGTATCTGTAAAACAAAAAATAGGTGTGTGTTAGACTCAGGGACATCTGGCCACCTTATCTAATGGTGGGAATGTTTGGGATGTCAGGTACTTCCTCACCCCTGGGTAGATCCCTGGGTGGTGTCAGCTTAAGGCTTTTCCTGGATCTGGGTGTTGCCTGCCAGTAAGCCTGGCACAGAAGCTGTGTCTAGGCCCCTAAGCCTGTCATGGCTGCTGTGTGGTCAAGCTATTTTGGGGCCCCTTCACACCGCCATGACAATAATGGACTGAATCTCTGAACTGTGAGCCAGCCCCAATTAAATGTTTTCCTTTGTAAGAGTTGCTGTGGTCATGGTGTCTCCTCACAGCACTAGAACACTGACTGAGACACAAACAAAAGAGACCATAACCATTTGTTTACTGTCAGCTACTCATCAGGGGTTATGCTAATTAGCAGTCAGCACTATAGATTTGACATTAATATCCTGGATAAAGACCTCCAAGTGTGTGGGTGAAAAATGGGTTGGTTAAGAAAGAGGTTTTCAAGCCTCTAGGTATTAGACCCAGGGGCACAACCCATGCCCCCATACCCCCACCCACTGCAGCCCCAGGTGCAGGCCAGCAGGCAGGACTCCTGCAGGCAGGCCTGACTACCACCACCCCCACCAGACCCTGTAACCCACAAGCCCCACTCCACCCCCCCAAACACACCCATCCCCCCCACTCCCCGAGACCGAAGCTGCTCCCTGAGACACAGACTCCACCAGCTCCAATTGGACCAAGAGAGCCTTCATCCAGTAACTGATGGAAGCAGATGCAGAGATCCACAACCAAGTACCAGACTGAGCTCTGGGAGTCCAGTCGAAGAGAAGGAAGAGGGATTATATGAGCAAGGAGGGGGTCAAGATCATAATGGGGCAATCTACAGAGGCAATTGAACCAAGCTCAAAGGAACTCATGAAATTTAGACCGACAACTGTGGAACCTTTATGGGACTGGACTAGACCCTCTGCATACAGGAGACAGTTGTGTAGCGGGGTCTGTTTTAGGGGTCCCTGGCAGTGGGATCAGGGTCTATCCCTGGAGCATGAGTTGGCTTTCTGGATCCCATTACCTATGGTCGGACACTTTGCTCAACCTTTAGGCAGAGGGGAGGGGCTGGGTCCTGCCTCAACTGAATGTACCAGGCTTTCCTGTCCCCTCCATGGGAGAACTTACCCTCTTGGAGGAGGACAGGGTGGGGGGCAGTGGGGGGAGGGATGAGAGGGGGATCTGTGGTTGGTATGTAAAATAAATAACAAAACAAAATAAAGATTAAAAAAAGAAAGAAAGAGGTTTGCTGGCATAAGCAATTATGTCTGGCTTCCTCCGGCTTTCTACAGACTAGATTTTGCTTCTGTAGGCTTTATTAAATTAAAAAATAAGCCGGGCGGTGGTGGCGCACGCCTTAAATCCCAGCACTCGGGAAGTAGAGGCAGGCGGATTTCTGTGACTTCAAGGCCAGCCTGGACAACATAGTGAGTTCCAGGAAAGGCGCAAAAAGCTACACAGAGAAACCCTGTCTCGGAAAAAAAAAAAAAAGAATAAAAATAAGATGACATCAGATCAAAAGATGAGAAGCATGGCAGTTTGCTTCAAATGGAACAGAAGAGTACTTCACTTTCTCTGTGATAACTTAAAAAGGGCTGAGAATATACTCAGCTGGTAGACTGCTTGCATGGCATGCCAGAAGGCTTGGCTTTGATCCCCAGCGTGGTGACTGGGGCTGGAGAGATGGCTCAGTGCTTAAGAGCAATGTCTGCTCTTCCAGAGGTCCTGGGTTCAATTCCCAGCACCCACATACATGGCAGCTCACAACTGTCTGTAACTCCAGTTCCAAGGGCTCCTACATACAGACATACATGCAGGCAAAACACCAATGCACATAAAATAAAAATAAATACATTTAAAAAGCAAAAAAAAAAAAAAAAAACCAGCATAGTGGCGCACAACTGTAATCCCAGCACCGTATGAGGTAGATGCAGGAGAATAAGTAGTTCAAGATGCACAGCAACTTTAAGGTCAACCTGGGCTACAGGAGCTTCTGCTTCCAATAAGCAGTTGGTGAAAACAATTTACTTTGGGAGTTTATCATGCGTGAATACTTCATCCTCCACAATTTCAGAGAAACCTACCCTCTTTCCCTCTGAGACACGGTACAAACACATCTGAAGGATATACCATGGGAAGAGCCTCTGCTGTAACCTGCTCTAACCATTTAGTTTCTCAAGTCAGAGGAAACATTGTCACTTTCTTCTGGGGTGTGGGTCCTCAGATGATCCCTGCGCACTTGCCCTGTTTAAATGTCCGTGGCCTGTGATCTAAGTCTCTTTACTTTGTTGGCACAGAAACTATCCATATACATTGGAAGCCGTTTCCTGTCTGTATACGAAGCACTTCATTCCTTTTCAAACGGTACAATGAGCCAGTGGGTAACTGAATAACACTTTTGCTGATGGACATTTAGGAGTTTATAGATTTTTTTCTGATATTTCAATCATTATTTGTCTCTCACAGTTGTACCAGCTTCTATTTATATCAGCAATGCTTTAGTTCCCCACTTCACAGCCACAACTGCGTAAACTATCTGATCCTGCCTAACAGGTTAAGAAAAAAAGGCCTTTCAGTGTGCTGTAATATGTATGCCTCCTACTATGAATGAGACCACACACACACACACACACACACACACACACATCTGGTATATGTGTATATATTGCCTATTTTATATCAAAATGGCTAGGATAACGCCAGCCTGGTCTACAGGGCGAGATCCAGGAAAGGCGCAAAGCTACACAGAGAAACCCTGTCTCGAAAAACCAAAAAAAAAAAAAAAAAAAAAAAAAAACCAAAACAAAAAAATGACTAGGATACATCACAAAGGTTAGGTATAAAATAACTGCTCAGACCTACTTGGTTAGCAGTTTGAATAAAGTATGCACACTGACTAGGAGGGAGGGGCTGAGACACAGAGAAAAATAAGGTGGCCCACCAAACACAAAGAGCAGGACCTCCTCCCTGCTTTCTCCCTAGAAATGCTGTAAAAGTTACTTCTTTTGTTTGTTTGTTTGTTTGTTTGTTTGTTTGTTTTTGGAAACAGGGCTTCTCTGTGTACCTTTGGCTGTCCTAGGACTCGCTCTGTAGACCAGACTGGCCTTGAACTCACAAAGATCCGCCTGCCTCTGCCTCCTGAGTGCTGGAATTAAAGGCGTGTGCCACCACCACCCGGCCAAAGCTATTTCTTATTCAGAGATTACACAGCCATGCTAAAAAGATTCACAGGAGACAAGAAGCTTCAAAGAATCTCCATCAAATAGAAAACTGGAGATGGGCTAAAAAGAGAAATGGAAGCCCTGAGCACTAACGCCTTCAAGGGCACCAGGGAAGCCTAGAGACAGTGACTCCAGCCCAGGCCAGAGCTCAGGGACAACTAACAGCAGCTTGGCTAGAGCAGCCTTGGACAGCTGCCCCAGCCCAAGAGGCAGCAGCACAGTGCCACTGGCCATCTCTACCATGCCGCCTTCTCTAGAGTGAAGGCAAGGCCCACAACAGAAGGATGTCAGGGAGGAACAAGCCACGAAGACAGGTCACCAAGGTACTCTGCCTCCGCACCAAGTTCCGTCTGCTCCCCATTCCCATGAGTGCAAGGCTAAAAACTGAGTTCCATTGCTATCTCTTCTGCCATGACTCATGCCAAGAATTCCAAACACACGCACAAATGCATACTCATGAATACACACACACACACACACACACACACACACACACACACACACACACACACGCTTCCATTTTAACTGGAACCCCCAAGTCCTTAGACTGATGAGAAACCGACGAAGATGGAACTTGAAACGCGCCACCATTCAACCCCCAGCAGAGGCCCAGTGCCTTTCCCTCTCAGAAGACTTCTTTATGTTTCAGCCCTTCTTTCTAAAAGTTTAATAGTAACTGATTCCATCGGCTGGTTTCACTAATGATTTCCATACTATTAATACTCTCAAATCTCTCCTTCTAGCCCCAAACTCTGAC
>CABHPR010124958.1:0-13876 GCA_902168415.1 Peromyscus melanophrys
AAGAGATTTATCCTGACTGTGGGCCAGGCAGGAAAACTCAAGCAACATAGAATCCTCTAAGTGAGATGATCACTGAATTGTTATGTCAAGAAAGAGGCAGCTAGAAAAATCAAGAGAAAATTCACTTGAGACAGAAGGATCTACAGGAGTCAGCAAAAACAATGCAGATGACTGAGAAGCAACGGATTGAAGGACAGCTGAGGCTGAATGAGAGGAAAGTGTGTACACAGAGTGCTCAGTATCATCAAGCCACAGAAATCAAGGGTTAAAAAAAACTCAAAAGCCTCAATTGGATTGTAGTTTTCTTGGTTTGTATTTGTATGAGAATGTTTTTAGTTTTTAAAATTATAATACAACATATTTTGAGTATATTCTCTCTCTTTCCAGATCTTCCCCCACCTCCCTACCAATGAAGCTCCATTCATGTTCTTTCTCTGTCCAAATGAAAAAAACAACATCAAAACAAACCAAACACACACACACACAAAATGTTGTAGTCTGATTTGTGTTGGCCAATCAATTCCTCCAGAACATGAGGCCTTCCCTGGAGTGTGGTTAATACATCATTGTCAGTAAATTGAAGAAAACTGAGTTTTTTCTCTCCCATCTGGCATCATTGCAAATAGATTTAGACCAAGTGCTCCAAGGTCTCTCATTCTCGGCACATTTTCCAGTATTGGGTTACCGTATACTTCAAGAAGAAGCTTTGCTGATGAGAGTTTGTAGCTAAAATTTTCTTGGTTCTATTCAGCTCCTGCAGCCCTGTGGCCAGCCACTTGGATCCAAGTAAACACACAGAGACTTATATTACTTACAAACGGTATGGCCATGGTAGACTTCTTGCTATCTAGTTCTTATATCTTAAATTAACTCATTTCTATTAATATATAAGTTGCCACATGGCTTGTAGCTTACTGGTACCTTACATCTTGCTTCTCATGGTGGCAGTGGCTGACAGTGTCTCCTGACTCAGCCTTCTACCTCCCAGAATTCTCCTCTCTCCTTATCCTGCCTACACTATACTTCCTGCCTGGCTACTAGTCAATCAGCATTTTATTTATCAACAATCAGAGCAACACATTCACAGCATCCTCAGCAAGGGTTAAATTAAATATTGATCTGTAAGTATACCAAATTGTCATTAGGAGTAATTTATTCTATGTTTTTATTCTAAAGAGGAGATAAATAGTAGTAAGTTTTCACTTAGGCCCATGACCGATCTAGTCTCAAGTTCTTGGCCACCTTAGCAGTGTCAAGTGTGGATTTAATCTCATGGAGTTGGCCTTAAAAATCAATCGTAATATGGGTGGTTACTCCCATAATGGTTGTGCCACTATTGCACAAATGTATCTTGCAGGCAGGTTGATACTGTTGGTCACAGGTTCATAGCTAGGTGAGACAGATGAACATTTTTCTTCTTTGGTAGCATTTATAGTATCCCAGCACTATGATGCAAGTTTGCAGGAATGAATCTTCTAGTCCAGTCCCAGTTCAATTTCTGTGTATTAAATGATTTAGGTAGGTGGTATCTTCAGCAACAGGACCTACTGTCCAATTTTGGAGTGAACCATAGGCCTTGGCAATAAATAGCCTGTATAAAGGGATCAGGGAAGCTAGAACAGATGGACTAAATGGGGAGGGGATGGGAGGGCAGGATAAAGAAGGGATTACCTGGAGGGACAACTAACACTAAAGACATTTAGAAATGCCATATGGAAACCTAGTACTCCAGAACCTTCCTAAATTATAAACATATATTAAAGGAGTCTAAATGAAGTCACCATATAATGAAGGAAGTGAAGTGACATCTCAACTAGACATCTTATGGTACCAAATAAACCCCCCAGGGCCAGGAATGGACCACAGCTTGTTGAGTCAACTGTATTTGTTAATTAAATGTTTGAAGGAAATAGCAAGAAAACAAAAGTAACACTGTTACATGTGGTACATTTGTTGCTATGTACTTTCACATTTTATATAATTGTCCATTACAGTCTTCACATTGGCAATATTTTTTACTATTCTTATTTTAGATAAGAAGAAATGCAGAATCTAAGATGGTTAATATATTGACCAAGGTCAAACAGCAAGTAAATTGGTATAGGAACTATGTTCTCTTGAATGACAAAACTTTCAGTGACTATCAGATGAATGATCACAAGAGAAGATGGTTTGTGGAGGGAATGAGAATGAACAGAAAACAATAATTTATGCTCACATTTCTTTTACAAAATTTCACTCTGAAAGAAAAGTTATAAAGTAGAGACAATAAATTATTTACTTCAGAATTTGTTTGGATTGTGCTAAAGGGCAGGATACAGTGAAGAACACTGAAAAATTTTTTAGTTGACCATCAGTTTAAGTAGGTAGAGTGTAGACTTTGGGAAAAGTCAACTTAGGTCTTTAGTTCTCCCATGTGTTTTATGGGAACATAGTCATGTCCATCCACTAGCCTATCATCAAGGTTCGTTTTATCTATACTGGGAGTTAAGCAATAACATCAGAAACTATAGGACTCAGCAAACCCAAAGTATTTCCTATCCGGCTCCTTCCAGGAAAGTTTTCTTACCTTGGTCTGAGAGGAAAAGTAGAGTAGTTGCAACTGTTAGTAAAACTATATTGGATTATATGAGCCTATTAAATGGTACACATGTAAACAAGATTGGTATAGTTCTGCAGGAAGGAAGGATTTATGAGAAAACATGCTCCAGTAAACATGAAGTAGATGTTCTGAAAGAGCTGAAAGGACACTGTCTTTTATTACTGGGAATTTATGGACTGTGGTAGCTCTGGGGCAGGTCAGAGGCTGCAGCAGGGAGCCCGACGGCATTAGTGTAGAAAGGAAAGGTCAGGATGGGGTGGGTCAAAAGATGGGAATTTTTAGTTTAGAACCATGGCGTGCTTTCAGATGTGGCCCAGTAGAAAGAATATAGTCTTCAGACTTTAGTGACATGGGTGTGAGTCTCAGTTGGTCCCAGTTGTATACTCATGCCCTGGGAAAATGTCAGTTCCCAGTTTGGCTTCTTATATACAGGATAGTAGTGTCTGCCTTTGAATCTTCCCATGGAGTAAAATAAGAAGCCATATACTTAGCAGCATGCTTCGGCCATGTTAAGTGACTCCAGCAACCACACTCTACCATTTTTTTTTTTTTTGGCTGTAAAGTTGTTATGTTGTAAAATGCTGTGTAACAGAGGCTGCCATTCCTGGTGTTATGTAACGAGCATATTTCATTGTCACTGGAGTCTAAAGTGAACCTTTAGCTTGGCTTTGTCCTCTTTTCCACTCAGTCACCTTTTTATGCTTCCTTCATAGACAGCCAATTTATCTTGTTCACGCACAGGTAGGAAATTTTTAGTATAACATCAATTTCCTTGGCAATGAAGAATAAATTAAAATGATTGACTAACATTACGGAAATATTTGTTGCAATTGCTATAATTGTAGTAGAACTATATAATACAATCAGGGTATTTTTTGACAAATTTGTGTTTTAATTTTAGCTAATTTTTATAAATGCTTTATTCATATCATATGTCTTTCTAGAGCTATCAAAAGGCACAAATAGACTGACATACATACGTCCTTAGTAACTTTCTCCATATAACACTTCCTCTTTGATATTCTAATCCCCTTTGATAAGTCTATATGAAACATTACCCAGACGTCAAATATCAAAATAAAATGAAATGAAAACAAGGTATTTTAACATGCAACAATGAGGACATTTTCATACATCACAAATAGTCACAATATTCAGATTAATCATTCGTGAGCTTTTACACATATGCATGAAACATGTACACACATTCATATGCATAAACACAAATACACAACACACACAAGCAAATGTGCACACACACACACACACACACACACACTCAAACACACATAGACACACAGCACACACCATCTCGTGTAATAAGTCTTAATTGTTAAACCTTCATTAAGTTACAAAATGATGTTTTCTTCCTTACTTACCCAGCTTGGCGACTAGTTGAGAATTGGTTACAGTTATAGACACCTCAATTTTGCCACTAGGTAAAATCTTGATCAGCTTGGCTCTGATGCCAGTAAATGGGCATTATATTATATCTTATTAAAGCAAACCTCAAGGATTTTACTTTAGAGAGGGTCAAAAATGAAGAGTGTTAGCTTAGCAAAGCCCTTCAGAGGAGCACATTGCAAATACAGAAATTACCTCTTAAAATGAAGCGTGTCTAAGTGAAGCAGGCTGAATGCCTCCAGGTTATTCTGAAGCAAATGAGTCAGTGTTTAATCCAGTTTTTCTATTTGCATAGGATTCCCCTGATGCGCTTCCTTTAGCACCTCCTCCTCTACACACACACCCTTATTTTCAGGTACTTCCAATTATCCTCAAATTCTGATGTTTGACCATATTGCCAACACAGCTATTTTCTTCACAGCTAATCTTTGCTTGTTCATGCAGTCATAACTCATCTGGAGCATGGCTTTTATCCACAGATACTCAGGGGGATCACTTCACATGCATAATCTCACATGTATATTTCTGTCTTTAGTATATTTTGGGTTTTCATTTCAATCCATTCAAAGTGTGTTTAAGCTTATAGCTAAATTCTTTACAAAATTAAAATGCTTCTCACTATATAATTATATTTAGTAATTTACTTATCTAACACATCTCAAAACGTACCCTCTTAATAGCCAAAGTTAGTCTTCTAAACGTATCATTCACAAGTTTTAGAAATAATATATCATATTAAATATTGTAGTATAAACATTGTCAATCCCAATCTTATTGCTACTCTTTCACACAGAAGAAAAAAAGGAGAGACTCCCCAGTACTCTCTTCCCACTGCATGCTCTTATGTGTTTAGTCAGAGTCACAAATTGTAACCCCGGTTAAAATCTCCATCCGATAATGGACCAGAAGATTTTCAGTAAAGTGTTTTACTTTACTTAGTGTGTATTGTCCTTTGGAAAATTAGTATGATACAAACTTCAGAAGGCTGACAGGAGAAGAAGCAATACAATTAATGTGTGGAAGGTACTTAGCATACTGCCTACATACTATCTCCTCAACTTTAATAATTACTTACCACTTGAAGGACACTGGCAGGAAACAGTATACTGGTGGTCTTGTTAAATGGACAATGTAATGACCCTAAGGGTTTAAAGAACCATTTACAGGAATTTATCTTGTCATTGGCAAGTGGGCGTTTGGGATGCTAAAGTTCTACTGTACTGTTCTGTCTTTTCAAAGGCTGCACAGTTTCAAAGGCTATCTTGATGTCCCCTCCTCTCTCTGACACTTAGCACCCTGCTCCCTCCTTTTTCTTTTACCTTCCTCTTACTTTTCACCTCTCTTCTTTCTTTTTTTTTCTAATTCTCTGCTCTGTCCTCCTTTGTTTTCACCAGCACTTTGTGACTTGGACATCATCCAAAATGCATTCTTTCAATCAATATACTCTTTTAGCTCAACACTCAAGGATAACTAGCTTGGTCTTGGACTATTTTAATTACACTTCTCAGAGAGAGAGACACTGACTTGCCCTAAATTGCCTGTTTTAGCCAATGGATTGATTCCTAGTGGTGAAAATGAGCACATGGGCTGTGGGCATATGACACTTATTTTAAGCTTTCCCTCCAGAGGTCACAGTATGGCATGCTCACTGGGAGGAGATGATATACTCTTTGTCTGCAGCATCCACTCCTGAATGCAGTGTGTGCCTGTGAAATAATGGCTAAACAAATAAGATGACACAGATTCCTGAGCTTATTTTAGTAATTTAAGGCTTATTTACAGCTTTATTAGCTTTGTTAACAACTACTAACTAACATATGTTGAGTATTTATCATGAGTCAAACATCGTCCAATGCACCTTCCATGAGCCAAGTGGCATACTGAGGTGCTTTTACTCTGTCATACACAGTCACCATGCAATATATGGCAGACAAAGGATTGCAAGTATGCACTAACATATTACTACCGATATCTGACACGTTGCCAAAATGATAAAAATAAGGGATGGAGATGCATGGCAGCCACTTCAGAGAGAATAAGGAGATCAAAGAGTTTCCTGGTACACAGTGCCAATGATGACCTACAGAGTATACCTCTGTTGTTCCTAACAGACATATTCTTTCTCACTTTTCCTATTGTCTGTGTTTAAAGATCTCACTCTTACTTTGATAACTCATTTGATCCATATCCACTTGATCACTGATTCCCATGGCTAGTGTTATCATATGAAACATTTTTATTCAAATTGTATTACATTATAGAGTCCAAAGCCAGACATTTCCAAAACTGCTTTAAAGGATATGTGAGTAGAAAGAATAGTGGGTAGATAATAAAAGGAAAGTTTTCTGTGCAAGAAAGAATAAAATATACATTTTTCCCCCATTTGATATACCTATCTACCTACTCACTGTAGAATTCCTGTTGAAGATTGATTTTTGACTCTTTTCCTTTTCCTAATCGTCTCTAATCACTCTACATGAATCTCCATAGTTCCTACAAATCACACATAAAGAAAATCCTTTAAATGAGCACATCACTTTCGTCTGGTAAATGTAGCTCTCATCACGCATCAAAGAAGCTTCTTTTTGTAGCAGACAGCGTATTACAGAAAGCCACAATTGCTCAAAATGCAGAGAGCACATGACCATGCATTGCCCATCTCCAGTTGATAGGTCAGTGATACAATCCCTACACCGAAGGCTCAGGGAGTACTATGGAAGAGGAGGCAGAAAGCTTATAGCCAGAGGACTAGGATCCTGCTGCTTCCAGCGTAACTGAAGGCTGAACCCGTGAAATCTCAGCAATATGGGCTGCCTAAACAAGCCCTGGCAAATGACAACAAATGCCAATTTGTATCGAGCAATTTCAAAAGACCCCACCCATCTCTGCAAGGCTGGAGACACACACACACACACACACAGAGAGAGAGAGAGAGAGAGAGAGAGAGAGAGAGAGAGAGACAGAGACAGAGAGAGACAGAGACAGAGAGAGACAGAGAGACAGAGACAGAGAGAGACAGAGACAAAGACAGAGAGAGACAGACAGAGAGAGAGACAGAGACAGAGAGAGACAGAGAGAGACAGAGAGACAGAGAGACAGACAGAGAGACAGACAAAGAGACAGAGAGAGAGAGAGAGAAAGAGAGAAGAGGAGAGGAAGGAAGAGGAGAGCTGAGGGGAGGGGAGAGAGGAGGAGAGGAGAGAATATGAGAATGAGTTAATCTTCCCCAGGGATGAGTCCCCTGAAAGATTATTCAATACCAAGTGATCAGTCCTAAATACACATATAGATAAACACTAATAAATGAACTTATCAAGTAGTATAAATAATTATAATATATGGTATATAATAATTAAAAATAGGGGCCATAAATTTGAGGAGGTGTGGGACAGATGGGGGGATTTGGAAGGAGGAGAGGGAGAGGGCAAATGATATAAACACATTCAGGCATCAACTCATTTCATGAAGTCCAAAATGATGTTTTATTCCCTACTTACACAGTTTAGCAACTAACTGAGAATAAGATACAGGGATCAGAAAATCCTGTCAATTATAAGATCTGTAAAGGTCAATTAAAACATAACACTTAGAGCCGGGCATTGGTGGCGCACACCTTTAATCCCAGCACTCGGGAGGCAGAGGCAGGCGGATCTCTGTGAGTTCAAGACCAGCCTGGGCTACCAAGTGAGCTCCAGGAAAGGTGCAAAGCTACACAGAGAAACCCTGTCTCGAAAAACCAAAAAAAAAAAAAACCCATAACACTTAGTGCCCTGAGAAAGTGCTAGGTCTGCCTCTGTGTGGTCCCTCATGTGGGAGGGTCGTTTGTGATGAGGCCATCTGTGTGTGGTCAACTCTATGCTATGGGCCAAATCAGATTTCACCTCCCAGAACACTGCATGGTCATATTCACTTTTTCCACTCTTTCTATAGGCAATCTGCCTGGGAGCTGTCAGAGTAGAGTTCTCAGAGTAAGCTGTGTAGGAAACAATGTTTGCCTCTAAAATATCCTAGTCCAAGCCAAAAAATCAGTAGGGGTCTCTTTATAATGACGTCTTGCCATTGCTTGTGAGTCATTAGTATTATATTTCATTTCCAGGTCTCCTAACAATTTTAGTTCATATTGCCCTGGTACAAAATCCTCTGATATCTCCTTAAAATCATGGTATTTAAAGTTATATTAGATTGTTATTATAATATTCACAGGAGTTTGATGTTAAAACTATATATATGTTTATATATATAGTATGCAATCCCTTTTATTAAATATGCAGTACTATATATGTGTAAGAAATAGTACCTAAAGCAGTGGTTCTCAATATTCTCAATGCTACGACCCTTTAATAAAGTTCCTCATGTTTTGGTGACCCCCATCCATAAAATTATTGTTGTTGCTACTTCAGAACTGTTATTTTTATACTATTATGAATTGTAATGTAAATATTTTTGGAGCTGGAGGTTTGCCAAAGTCATCACGACCCACAGCTTGAGAACCACTGACCTAAAGCCTTTGTGAAATGTTTATTTATGACTTTTTTCTTTGTGTATACGGAATTATAAGTTCCTGGGATCTAAATAGCTATAAATTGTGTATTTCAAAGAACTATTAATAACTTTTGACATTACAATTAGACATATGCATGATTTAATTTATTTAATTATGTATGTGCATGTGTCTGTGATGGGGTATGCAAAATTTTCATAATCTCATAAATTCCCAGCATAGGACTTGGGAAGTATTGATTTTGATCCATTTTTATTTTTCAATTCCTATCAGTAAATCTTCTTATGAACTCTCTTTGACCTTTAAACACAAACTGTACATTTAACTTATAGATAATTGTTAATTAAGGGAAATACAGCCTTAGCTTACTGTAGAATGATTCTGATACAGCATGAATATTTAATTACAAGTATGTATACAATCTACTAAAAGAAATAAAGGAGTTGAACTGAACCAAGTGAGGTAAAACTTCATACCAGCTGGTTACTTGAGAAAATACAGGTGCAAAGCTTCAGGGAGAGGAATTGATCCAACTATAAGCACGCATTGAAGGTTTACTCCTTTTGGAAAAATAACGTTTTTGCATGTCTTCTCTGAGCTGACTGTATTCCTTTTTTTCTCTGCATAACACTTTCAAACTGAGATGGTAGCTCACTTGCTTTGGCACCTAAATGAATATTTAATGCAATGAATTCGGTGATATGGGAAGGGGGGAGGGATAATCAAAAAAGCCAGAGATATAAAAATTGAAGTTATATTTAGTTTAATGACTCCCTTAATTGGTCCCAACTATTGATTCGGTGTGATCAAAATGGAGCTTTCAAGGTGTTATGTAAAAATAGATTGATGCTTTCCCACTCGTTCCTGAGCAGATGTGATGCTCACTTGACTTTACAAATCTTTCAGTCAAAGGAGAGCATATGGAAGAGGAAAGGAGCTGTAATAAATGATCCAAGATGGAGAAGTACACAATGCTGCATAAAGTGGAGGAAGGAGGTTAAAAGCCACGGTACCACTGCATTTTAGGAAGCTAAACAGTGGTAGAGTTGATGTTACTAGACAAGTTTAAAATAGAGGATTTTAGTTAGGCAATAAATTACATGCAGTGGAAGGACAAAATGTATCAAAAAAAGAAAACTCTTTTTTTCCCCCCCAAAATAGAATATGTAGGTTCAAGTTCAAAGCTCTGTCTGGCTGTTACATGCCTTTTACAACCTTCAGTTTTTCATACCTACTTCTTTCATTTTAAAAATGAGATAGTTTTTAACCTAAAGAGCTATTGTCGTGGCAATGGACTGTAATACGTTTGGTCTTTTAGAGGATGCTAATTCAGTAGTTTGACGGTAACACTATAAACGCCAGTCCTTCTTATCGTCACTCCTCTTTCCTTCAGCACAGTCTTACCCATTGACTGCCCTTGTGACTCCAATGGATATCAGACAGAGACTTCACTCTCAGCATCAAATACTGCAGTTCAAGTTTTCTCTGGTCCTGACCAGCCCCACAGCCCCCGCAGCTGCTTATAAAATAATCACTTAGAAGCTTATATTAATTAAAACTGCTCAGCCATTAGCTCAGGCCTACCACTGACCAGATCTTATACTTTAACTCAGCCCATTTCTGTTAATCTATATGTTGCCACATATTCCGTGGCTTTACCTGTGTGCCATTACATGCTGCTCCCTGGATGGCAGGCTGGTGTCTCCTGACTCAGCCCTTTCTCTTCCCAGAATTCTTCTTGTCTGCTTATCCCGCATATACTTCCTGCCTAGCTACTGGTCTATCAGCTTTTTATTTATCAACCAATCAGAACAACACATTCACAGCATACAGAACATCCCACAGCACCTCCCCTTTTCTGTCTAATCAAAAAGGAAGGTTTTAACTTCAACATAGTAAAATTACACATAACAAAACAGTTATCAAGCAAGAATTACAGTTATAATATCTAGTCTTTATATTTGGGAAATTCAAAGAAAATATTCTATTTATTCTATATTTGTGAATCTAAAATTTTATATCTAATTTATCTTTTATCATAACCAAAGAAAATTATATCTATTCTTCAACTACATCAAAGACCCCCAAAAATATAATATTACCTAAGTAAACAGGAAGAATATTCTAAGCAACTTCCCAAAATCTAGAACAACGGATAAAGCTGGCTACCTGGATAGTTAAAGTTCTTCTGCAACATTGGGGCATCCATTCTTCAGCCTACAGGCCTAGAGTCTCTCAGTTGCTTCTCTCTGTGTCCTGTAGAATGTCTGGCAGTTTCTTCTGAGAAGCAGGAACCTGAAGGACCATTTTGCCTTGCAAAGTTCAGTGTCCTGCATGTCCAGTCAATACAACATTTTGTCCAGCAGTGCAGACAAGAACAGTTTCTTGCCCAAATGGCTATTTTTGCCAAGAAGAAGATAAACTCCATTATGGAGTGTCTTTGACATCCATCCTCCTCTCTGAAGTAAATCAGTCCTGCTAGGAGCAGATGTGTCTCACTGTCCAGAAAGTCTAAGTTTTTAAAACATTTTAAATGCCATATTCTGTAGGTCTTTGAAGTATTTGAAGATTACCAACCTAACTGAATTATATCTGTGTATGCCTAGAAAACTTAACATGACTCTAAGTTTGACTATCATAGAAGACTAATTATTAATCTGTATATATTAATTATCCATTACAATTTAAATGACTTACATAGACATAATACCTTAAACAAGAGTAGAAATATATATATATATATAATAACAAAATTAACTTTAAATTGTATCACTAAACTAAAATCTATACCAATGTAAAACATTTTAAACAAGTTGCTCTTTAAAAGTAGGTTCAACAATCCACCCTTTTATCCTGTCATATCTATATCCTATATTTCCATACCAAGATACCTTCTAAAAGAATAAGAAAAATTCTGGCACATTTTAAGAAGTAGTGATTAACCTTTATATGTACCCTAGCAAGTATTTTATTTGTGAAGCAAATACTTTTCATACCAATAACTTAGTTGTGCTCATGGAATATTAGAATGGAGATAATATGAAGTAACAGGATTGTTATAGGTAAACAGAATAGATTAAAGGTAAGAAAAGAAAGAGCCCACATTTACTATCAAACTTACTTTATCATTAGGTAAGAAATTATGAATAGTCATGTTTAAATTTGTACATATGAATTCATCTTAAAATACCCTAAGTATTAAAGTTTATTTTAACCATTACTATAAGGAATATTAAACTGAGTAAATAATTATTAGAAATTAACAAAGACAAAAAGTAAGAATGTTCTAGGCTAATGGTGCCTTCTAGAGGAGTGCATAAAGTGGGGTACCTTGAAACAAAAGAAGCGAATTGAGTAAATCTTCAAGAAAGAAGTGCAATGTGATCTCCTGTAATTGAGACAGTGTAAAGTTACCACGTGGAAGTTATCATGATTAGCTTCAGTTGTTAGCTTTGGAAGAGGGAAATTCAGTTGAGGAACTGACTCCAACAGACTGGCCTGTGGGCATATCTGTGAGGCATTTTATTGATTGCTAATTGATACAAGAGGGTCCATGCACTGTAGATTGTATCATCTCTAGGAAGGTGGTCCTTGACTGTATGAGAAAGGAAGCTGAGAAAGAGCCTAGAAGCAAGCCAGTAAGAAACATTTCTCCAAGGTTTCTGCTTTAAGCCACTGCCTTGGACTCTTTCTATGATGGACTATAACCTGTAAGTTTAAATAAACCCTTGCCTCTTCCAAGTTGTTTTTGGTTGGTGTATAACAGAAAAAGAGAAGCAAAGTAGGGCAGAAGCCAAATGGTATGCATAGACTTGTAGAAAGCTAAGTCACAAATATAAGGAAAATGTTTGAGGCCCTACCTCTAGCTGAGAAAGTATTGATAGTTGGTGGCTACTAGGGGAGAAAGAGTCGGGTTTTTTCAGAGGTATATCTCCTGATAGATTTCCAGTACTCTAGTGCATGACCCTACACCCTGCACATATGGGCAACACCAGTTGGACTCAGTGAGTTATTAAGGAAAATCAAAATAAGGATATTAAGTTAGGAAGTAGCATAGTAGAAGGGGGTCCAGGAGGAATTGGAGGGTAAAATAAAAGGCAGTTATTACCAAAATATATTGTGTATTATATGTATAAACTTCATAGTATGTACTATGCATAGATTTGAAAGTAAGGCAAACTTCAACAGCATGTTGGCTGGATTTTGAACATGAAATGCCTTGTGGGTCAGGGGAGAAGCATTGCCTGTCAGTAGGAAGGCAGAAACCATCAGGTATTTAAGGGGAGCTGTATGATGCATTGAGAGAAGAATTGATCCCTAGAATGATGGAGAAATAAACCTGGGATTCCTGGGCAGTCTAGAGAGAACTCATGGTAACTTCTACAAAAATTGAATGTGAATGAGAAGAATGAGAATGAAATTTCAAGTGTGTGCACAGTTATTAAGTTATAAGGGAATGAAAGCAAAGACCCAGACGTCAGGAAAACTTACTGAGGCTGGGAGTTCTAGAACGGAAAAAAAATTTATTCTCTTTAGAAGTATAGCAACAATCAAACCCCTGTTTAAAAGAGATGAATTGTTTAGTTTGAATTTAGTACATCTAAATTAACTAATGGGACTTCAGTTATGAGTGTTGGGAACATTCAAGGTATGATGCTTAGAAAACTGAGAATGCTGAAAAACATGAGATTTCAGAATAAAAGAAGTTCATGAAATGAAAAATAAAAACGTTTCTCATTTGTTAACATAACAGGATCATGTAAGATTTATAATTTCCATATGCATTTATATATCTTGCCATAATCTATTCCCTACAGTGTTGGTATAATTGTCTTCACCAAACTGATTTTTAAAGAGGTTAGACATTTGTCCCCAGTCTTGCTGTCAAAAGCTGAAAAAGTGACTACACTTGTTATTGTCATACTTGTCTTTAGTAATTTATATTTAACTGAAATTGATGTGAAAGTATCTGGTTCTAATATGTCAGTATTCAAATCAGTAAATATGTATATGCATGACATCCACTATGAATGTTCAGAATTTTTTATTTTTATTTAATAACAAACATTTATGCTGTTACCTAAATTTCTTTATATTCTGAACCAATCATAATTTGTTGATTTGGATTTTATGTGATTAAAAAATATAAAATGAATTGATTGATATGTGAAGTCTTAGGAAAATATGAAATTAAATTGGCATGACTGAGTCTTAAGAGGGAGCACATGTGAGTATCTGCAGTTACCAAGTTAAACCAACCAAATGTTACCTGGATTTTAACTACAAATACGACGCTTAGAAGTCGCCAGTTGGACAAATGATAAATACATTTCCATTTAAAAAGAAAAGCATTACTTTGCTTTCATACT
>CABHPR010124958.1:14276-33645 GCA_902168415.1 Peromyscus melanophrys
TAGAGTTTCTATTTTATTTCATGTTACTTAGATCTATATGGATTACAGATAAACAAATGGATATATATATTATGTACATATATGTGCCATGTGTGCTTTATATTATCTATGCATGCATATACAAAATGCATAAAATAGTAGTTGTTAAAGAGTCTGCCTTGCAAACGGGCTTTTTCTACTTTTTCCTTGGAGATGACCTTCTTCAGTGAGGTCTACTAAAGACTCTAATAAGCTGGTTTCAATACCAGTATGTGGGTAACAGGAGTGTTAATTCAGTGAAGATTATTAGTTTATGCATATTCATTAAATTTGTTTTTATGCAGCCATTCAACTTAGTAAATGGTTCCAGCCAGAAAGGGCTCTAATTAGAGAAATTAATTAGGGCTTGGAAAGGTATGGAGAGATTTGTGTGCATTTGGAAGGGGTATTTTTCTCCTAGTGAAAAAAAAAAAACCTGCTGGGGGAGAGCTGGCAAACGAGTTTGCATATATCTGAGACTGTAATAACATGGAGTGTTTCAAGCTATACAAGCACAAAAGAGAGGAGGTATACTGTTCAAATTAGCACATCTCTGGCAGATTAAAACATACCTTGGCCTTTCCTTGTTGGAATTTATCTTTTATAGCTCCTTACCAAGATGCAAAATCCACATTGACTCCACCCACCCTTGAAGCTGCCAGGTGAAATAAAAGTATTCTCACTGTGGAGAGTGTTTCTGTGTCAGTTTGTGATGTTTCTTTCTCCTCAGTTACCTCCATGGTGTCCCTGCCACCAGAAGCCAAAAAGAAGCAGCTGTTCTGAATATGTACAAACAAAAGAAGCTGTTTCTATAGCAACCATAGAACCCTGTGGAAAATCTCTCTCTCTAACCTTAGCCAATCTCTCCTCTTCAAGCCTTCTTCTTTTCCTTTTGTGAACCAGCAGACTGCCCTTACACAGAAAGGGCACTTGATGATTTCACTGCACATGGGGGTTAGAATAACCACTGCTGTTACACTTTGCAAGAATTGAAAGTCTTCCTCTTGGCCAAAAATTCTGAGAGGACTGCAGAATTGGACATTTGTAGATTGCTGGTTGCTGAGTGCACTAACTTTCCTTTATCCTCCTACTATCCCTGATGAGATAATGATTTCCCTTTCACCTTTTGGAAATCTATCACCTTTGGATTTCCTATTGGTTTTTCTTCGTAGCCCATAGTAGGCCTACAAGTCAATATGAGATGGCTCTCAGGGAAATCTGTGAACATCGCTGATTTGTGAGCTGCAGGTTTCAGGTTTCACAGGAAAGATGGGACAGTTTTGATCTCATTGACTGATATATGGTCCTAAAATTTCCATGGGTTGTGGTTGCTGTTGTTGTGCGTGTGTGTGTGTGTGTGTGTGTGTGTGTGTGTGTGTACTTCTCTGTAGGATAGAAGAAAAAGTCGCTGTTTATCAAATTAAGACCTGTGTCAAAACACTTATGACAATTTTTTAAATTGCAGTCATTTCATTCCTATTTTAATTTTCTTACAAAGTTGTGTTTAAAATACTTTTGCGTGTTTCTGTTGATGCATATTGTATGTGTTTGCTTGCTTGTGTCCCACAACACACATGGAGGTCAGAGGAAAATTTAGGGGAGTAGATACTCTCCTATACTATATGGGGCTCAAAGGTCAGACTCAGGTTGTGAGGTTGCAAGACTTGGCAGGAAAGATTTTTTTTTTTTACCTGCTAAGCTGTCTTTCCAGCCATATGTTCCTCCAAAGTTGTGTTTAGATTAATCTAAGTTATGACTTTAAATTTTTATGTGTCTTTTGTGTATTTAGCTTCCAATTTACAAATTATTCCTACTTAAAAAAGTTAATCTTTAAATCAATAATTTAGTGAATTAACATTTTAAGTCAATAATTTAAAACCTAGAAATATTTTATGTGCATCTTATCCAATATATACCAACAGAAAAAGCGATTAGGCATTCTGCTAACAAATACATGTATTCCACATGTCATTGAAATTGATTTTTTATATATGGAATGCTGCAGGATAGCATTTTATCTTTAGGTTTATATGTTGGAACTGTGTAAATCTTAAGGTTTATCAATATCTGGAATTAGGCTTTCTAACTCACTGATGAAATTGTATAAAATTTGTCCATGTGAAAATATAATTTTGACTAAAAAAATCAATGCATAGAAAATGGCTTATCAGTTATTAAGCATACTTAAACTGTTTCATAAATGATGCTATTTATAAATAAAAAGTTAAGACTATCAATATGATAAGATAAAAGCCAGTAAAAGCTCATTTGCTTATGCAGTTTTGATATGTAGTAGATGAAGCTTTTCAGATCTGTTTAATCCCTGGACTTCCTGTAAAAAAGTCAGGGGTGATGGCACACACTCGTAATGTCAGCTCTAGGGAGTCAGAGATGGGAACATTCCCGAGCTCACAAGATATCAGTCAAGTCTACTTGGTGAGCTCCAGATCAATGAGAGGTGATATCACTTAAAGAACACATGAGATTGTCTTTTAACCTACACGTACAAGTACACCTACACACACACACACACACACACACACACACACACACACACACACAGTGGTTAATAATTTATAAATGGTGTAGGTATCATTTTAGTAGCCATATGTAGCAGAAAACACTTATTTACCTTAAATTATAACACATTCCAAATGGATAAATGAAATGTAAATTATACAACTAAAACAACCATAAAACTGTGTAAGAAAAATGTCCAGAACACTAAAAGATTGTTTTCTACTTATCAGGTTGAAAATAGCGACATGATTACTAGAGATGCTGATGAGAGTATGGGAGCGACTCATTTAATGTTGATAGAAATACAACTGTCTAAAATGTCTGTGAAGGCCAGTTCAGGTACAGGTTTTGAAACTTCATATGTACATACCCTTAAAGTGAGTAATTTCACTTCTGAAATTATATCTTGCAGGCATAATTAGATATACTGGAAAATATAAGACTTAAATAGTTGCTCACTGTATAAAAAGAAATAGAATTTATGCCTGTGACTATAATTCAGCTAAAATACCTTATAACCACATGGATTAAGAAGCTGTAGTTAATGGGAGGGACTTCATAAACATTTATAAACAGGCAACAGTCCCAAAGCTAAATCATTATTTTAAAAAAAACTACAGAAATACAAAATATTGAGTATTCTACTTTTGTTCAGAAATCATGTGTGAGTCTGTGTATTAGAATGTCTGCAAGGACACACACATAAACACAAAGAACACACACACACACAGAGAGAGTAAAGAATCATAAATCTTTATAGATAAATTACTCAATATCTAGATCTCTAAATTTCTAGTGAAAGGAAATTTGTTTCATTATTTTAATATCTCTTAAGTTTCTACATACCACCCATTCAAACATCAAATGCATGTTAAGTAGTAAAAAAATACAACTTTAAAAAATATTTTATTCATTATTATTGTGTTTGTGTGTGTTCATGAATGTATGCAAGCATGTGTACCACAGTGTATACTGTAGAGGTCAGAGGAAAACTTCAGGGGGAGATTATATCTTCCCTCCTTTACATAGGTTCCAAGGAATGAACTCAGGTCACTGGGCTTGAGCAGCAAGTGCCTTTACTCACTGAACCATCTTGCCTGCCCAGATGACTGATTTCTTAACACTCTTCTTCAGACATTAGGCAGAAATGTAAGCTGAGAGTTTGCATAGATGAGAACAGTTCAAGCTACAGTGACTATGTAGAAAGCAGACTTAAAACAGGGCTCCAATGATCCAACTATTTGGGGTCATTATTGGGGAAAATATTGACCTTCAGGCAATTTAGGAACTTGGCCTTCTGAGAAGAGAGTGTAATGACAGAGGGATGAGACCAGGACTTGACTAAAGGAATTCCATTTTCACAGATTAGATGAAATTTTACTTAGAATGACTTTCTCACAGCTAGACTTGGTTTTATTTGGCTTTACATAAATTGTCTTCCATGTCAAGATATTACTTGGCTTTTCATTGACGGAACAAAACAGCTTACATAGAAATCTTAGGGAGGAAGATTTATTTCAATGATGAGTTTTTAGACTGACCCCAGTGTTTCTAATCCAGCTATAGTGAGACTGAACATCATGTCAAGTAGGTGAGTTAGAGGAAGGTTTCTCACTTCACAGCATCCAGGAAGCAGAAAGAGTGATAGAGGCCAGAGATAAGTTGCACACACATGTACCAACCAAAAACATGCCACAGTGACCTGTATCCTCCAGCCAGTCACTTCCTCCAGAAGTTTCCAGTACCTACAAGTAAAGCTATATGAATGTGAATCCTCCGGTGGACCAATCTACTGATTTGGTCAGAAAGGTCACAATCCTTTCAACAGGTAGGTCCTATGTGGGAGACAAGTGTTTAATGCTTGGGCCTTTGTGAGTGTATTTTGTACCTAAAACTATAACAAAGTGTATGCGGAGCTACAGATGCAGTTCAGTGCCTACCATAAGCAGGATCCTACATTTGAGTCCCAGCAGTAGGGATGGGGCCAGTATTTGTGCAAAATGTGGATAATATTTATTGCTGGAAGGATCCTTTCTCTACCAAGAAAGACAGGAAATTTCAACCCTTTTTGCTTACATGTGTTCTCCCCGTCCCCATCATGCCTCTCTGTTACATAACAGAAAAACAATTCTGGTGATCAAATAAAATACTGGTTAATAAAGGAGATGATAAGAAAGAGTATGAAACTGGATACTTGATATAAAAGAAAAATGGAGAATTCCATCAGAAGGATATAGTAAAATCCACTTAGTTCTTACATTTTCTGACATGGAATTAGTTTCTGTTGGGTATTTACCCAGCTTCATCAAAGAGAGTAACACTTCCCATTTCCTATTTGTTGCCATAACAACATCTTGTAAATAACTTTAGTTATCTTTACAAACACCTGTGGAGGAATTTTCTTGTGTAAAGAATGTAGGCATCTCCAAGCCCTATAAAAAAATTATTAACCCTGTGATAAAGGAAATTCCATATGTTAGAAACCCTACAGTATTTAAGATTTTAGGATTATTTTATTTATGTGTATGAATGTTTTGCCCACATGAATGTGTGAACCACATTCATGCAGTGCCTGCTGAGGCCCAAAGAGGGTGTTGACTCTCATAAGTCTATGGTTACCGATGATTGTGAGTCACTGCATGGGTGCTGTGAACAAAACCCAGTCCTCTGCAAGAGCAAGAAGTGCTCTTAACCTCTAGTAGACCAGACTTCAAACTCACAGAGATCCACCTGCCTCTGCCTCCCAAGTGCTAGGATTCCCATGCCTGGCAAATGGGATTTTAATATTGACAGCTAAAGATACAGGGGTGTGTTTGGGATTTGATCACATAGACACAGCAGTTCTCAACCTGTTATTCGCAATCCCCACAGGGTTCACATATCAGATACCGTACACACAAGATATTTACATTACAGTTCATAACAATAGCAAAATTACAGGTGTGATGCAACAATGGAATAATTTTATGGTTGGGGGTCACCACATCCTGAGGAACTGTATTAAAGGGCCTCAGCATTAGGCAGGTTGAGAACCACTGAGGGAACCGAGCAATCAGCTATTAATGAAGCTTTAGCGTCTATCACGGCATCTCCTTGCCTTTTCTGCCCCTGAATTCAGGTATAGCCCAGGTCTCTGTTCTTCTTTTACATTGTGCTCTGGGAGTAAAATTATCCCTGAATTTTGATATGTCTTTAGGGCCCGCCTGTATTCTTGCCCCTTTCTCTCTCTCCTAGTTACATCAAATAAAATGAAGTCAGCATAAATATTCATGTGAGCACTGTGACATTTTAATACATTTTGGATTTCTTTTTATAGCTCCATTTGGTGTTTATATGGTTATATATGTCAAACAATTTAGAAATACAACAGCTTTAAAAATTATGTTAGCTAACCAAAAATGCTGCCTGAGCTCTCGTTCCTTATTCAAAGCAAATTTATTCTGTCAGGCATAAACTTAATGCACGGCCCTTCATAACACGCTGAAGCATCATGGCTAAAAGAAACATTTTAAGTTTTTATTGCATCTGTGTTCAGATATTTATGTTTATATTGGGTGCTTTAATAAATGTATATTTTTAAAAATAATTCATGTATTGATTTTTTTTGGAATTTATATCTACACCAATGATGTTTTACTTCCTGTCAGTTTTGATCTAGCTGTTTTACTTGAGAGAATCTGTGGAGGGAACATTTGATGCTGCTCATACTTTTACTGGGAAAAGAAAATTTATTCTGACCATTTAAAAAACATATTCATTGTCTTGTATTTGTGGGCAGATTCTGGTGGTATTGTACTCTGGACAGTGTATACTAGAGTTTACCAGTGTTATCAATATTATAGATGATTGAGGATAAAATGATAAATTATTATACAGGAGGCTGAATTGAGAGGGAACATTCCCTTGGCAATGCTTTCCTTCTTAAAATTTATATAAAATAGTGCTGCTTTCTGAATATGTATGCTTTCTTAACCATAGTATCAAAACAGCCCGTTCTTGTAGATACTGATATTTTTCCCTTGTAAAATGAGAATTTCAGAGATACCAAGTAGTATCAAGCTCTCAGCTCCTGCCTTGCAGTTCTCTTGTTGAGATTTGCATGATGCCTCGTGAATCGTCTATTGTTTGGGAATATTTATCCATCTTCTGTACAGAAAATATTAACAAGAGAAAAAAAACAAGTATGTGGAAACAAAAAAATACTGAAGAAGACTGCAAACAGTATATAAAATCTATCCTTCACTCCAAGGAAAGAGCCCTCACAGACAAGCCTTTCATGACTACTCACAAGCACTACACATGAAGCATTTTATTAAATTCTCTTCCATTAATCCATCGTGTTACTTGTCATCTGTTTATACAAAGACAAAAGGCTAATTTTTTTATCCCTAGATACTACTAGGGTAATAGACGCAAGCAGACACTGAAGAAATGACTGAGTAGAACAATGAGCTAAAGTCCTGTAAAACTTTCCTATAGCAAATACTTCGTTTCCAGGTTAATTGTGTAACAGGTGTTCCACATAATTTAAGCTGCACTCCCATTGTGCTAAAGGCCTTGGCAGTCGCTCAGGCAGCTCCTAATACCCTATCCTTCCCTGCGCAGACCAGTGGGATGTGCATCATCAGTGGGAATAACAAGCTCTTGCTACTCTATTTCTACCGGACTTTCAACTTATCTGTTTATTTTAAGTGTTGTGTGCAGGGAGGCTCACTGTGTCATGTACAGTCATTTGAAACTTTTGATAATGAAAGTCAGCAGGTACTGGTGGCTGAAAACTAAACAAATCACATCTCCTTGTAATGTGGGGATCATCAAAATGACAAAATGGTATTTGACACGAATTTGAGAAAATGTTAATTTTAAATATTTAGTGAATAATGACTTTGGATTGTGGGTTTCCTTTATAAACAGTGTACACCAGAACAAAGTAAAATGCAAGAATTAAAAAAGAAATGAAACATGATACAGTACTTCTTAAATGGAAAGAAACATTTGCAGTTCCTGCTTTAGATTCCAAGTGGTTTGTCTTGTTTACAAGTCACGGCATGGGTTGTTGAAGATGAATAAATGTCCTGCCCAGCTGTCGCGGGCTATACTTATTTTAGCATTAAGTCATTATCTACTGAATGCCGCACAATTACTCAACATGAAAATAGTCAGGCACTTTTCATTTAGGGTACTTGGTCATCTCTACTTGGTCTTTTCAGTAAACACTGTGTGCAGTGTTACCATATATCGATTCCTCAGGACGTTGCCTTCTTGGAATGTTTTAAGAGGCCAGTCTTGGAAAACTAATTTGAAAATATCAATAGCAAAGTTGAGAACAATTAGTGGGGACAAATACTCATTATCATCTAGAGCCCAATTATTGATTCATTTGTAATGGGCTGAAATTGCTTCAAAAATTTCTAGTTTCAAAAAATTCTAAGAACTTTCCTTGCTCCTCTACTTATTTTATGTGTGGTACTGGAGTTAGTATCTAGGACCTTGTGCATGTCAGGCATGTATTCTACCATCAACTGCATCCATGTCCTTCCCCTCCATATGTTCCTTTCCTGCTTTTTCTTCCTGCCTTGTCTTTTCAACCTAATACTATAAAAACAGACTTGCAATTTCCTACCATACGATATCAACAATAAATCTAAGAGCAGTCATTTTAGTGTGCCCTTACTCTTTGTGTTATAGAGTGTGGTGGTATTGTGTTCCCCAAAATATTGTGCACCCTAATAAACTTATCTGGGGTCAGAGGCAGAACAGCCACTAGATACAAATTCTAGAAAATGGTGGCACTCACACCTTTAATCCTAGCACCCCAGAGGTAGAAATTCCTTCTGGATCTCTGTGAGTTCAAGGCCACATTGGAAATGGCCAGGCATGGTGACACTCACCTTTAATCCCAGAAAGCGAGCCTTTCATCCCAGGGAGTGATGGCAGATAACAGAAAGATATATAAGGCGCGAACAACAGAAACTAGAAGCATTTGGCCTGGTTAAGCATTTGGCTGGTTAAGCTTTCAGGCTTCTAGCAACAGTTCAGCTGAGACCCATTCTGGATGAGGACTCAGAGGCCTCCAGTCTGAGGAAATAAGACCAGCTGAGAATTCGGCGAGGTAAGGTAGCTGTGGCTTGTTCTGGTTCTCTGATCTTCCAGTTCATCCCAATACCTGGCTCAGGTTTGATTTTATTAGTAAGACTCTTTAAGATTCATACTACAACAGAGGCCTCAGAACTTCTGTATCTAAAACTGTTGGCTGCATAGACTCCATTGACTAACTCATTACGACCACCTACACATTTGGTCACTGACTACTGGAAGGCTGCTAGAAGTTGACTTTCCAATTTCACTCTTTCAGTGCCAGACTGGGCTGGTTTCCTGAGGACAATTGGCACTCATACAGCTACCCATCCTTTGGGTACATGCCAGTCCTCACTTCTGCATGTGACACAGGTTGGAGCTCTCAGTTACGGACAGAAGAGAAAACAATCAAATTTACTCTGTGCCTGGGCCAACTTGCTGTCATCCACAAAACTTGAGGTCTCTCTTCCCCTCCTTATATATGGTCAATGGAATAATCCTATGAGGATTAAAATTACCCAAACCAAGGAGTGGCTCCTACTAAAGGTAAAGAAACCTAAACAAGATTCTGAACTTCATTAGCAGGTGGTAGAGTATGTATTAATTCTTTCCTGAAGAAACAAAACTTTCTCATTTATTCTTTGGCAATAAATAATATATTATAAGTCGGTTAAACTGTAATTGAAATAGATTTGCATCATCCCTCATTTTTAAAAGTAATTGTCAACTTTTCCTTCCTATTCCCTTGACCTCAAAATGGCTTTCTAATGCCACCCTTAAGCTTTTTTCTGTGCATAACAAATGATGGGCCATCAGAGCTTAGCTTAAAGACCCCTGAGTTTTTAGTGCTTGCATGTTTTCAGATTTTAACAAATTTTCTATAAAATCTCTACTGGGGAAACTCACCAACACAAACACAGACACACTATATACACATCATATACAATCTAAGTTATTAACAAAAATATAAGCATGCATATGCATATATATGTATGCATATTTAAATCTATTGCTAATTCTGAATGCTGAAGAAGTTCTTCAATGTCTCTGTCCTATTGCTTATTATCAGAAACAGTTGTGATTCCATTTGATTACCAATCTATTCCTCAGTAGTAAAGTAACCTAGCTCTTTACATTGAACCCAGGCCAGCCTTCATGACATTCCCAGGACTTGAGAGCGTTTGCTCCCTCCAATATATTTACTCTGATTGTCTCTTTGCTCAAAGTCAGTGACTCGTGTTTACTTAGAACAAAATTCTTAACTTCCATTGACTTATTTAGAAAATACATAGTGTCTTAGTTAGGGTTTCTATTGCTGTGAAGAGACACCATGACCATGACAACTTTTATAAAGGAAAGACATTTAATTGGGGTTGCTTACATTTTCAGAGGTTTAGTCCATTATCATCATGGTACAACAGGGTGGCATACAGACAGACATGGTGCTGGAGAAGTAGCTGAGAGTCCTACATCTTAACTTGCATGCAACAGGAAGCGGTCTGAGACACTGGGTGTGGCTTCAGTATATATGAGACCTCACAGCCTGCTTCTACTGTGACACACTTCCTCCAACAAGGCCATACCCCCTAATAGTGCCACTCCTATTTTCTTTCAAATCACCACACCTATCTTTGGTATGTTAAGTACCAATGAAGAGGTAAAGATAATATATCATCCTCCTCCTCATCATCATCACCACTATTTCCAGTGTTTACAGACAGGATATGTGTATAAAACCTTCAGTCCCCATAGTTATGCTGGCTATAGATTTGGTTCTTTCCAACTGCCCAAATATATGGAAATTACTGAAATTAGGACTGTCTTTTAGCATGACATCAGCTTACATGGAATTCATGGTTCATAAAAGCATGACATTCAAAGGCCATGTGGCTGGTAAGTGCTCAGCTGTTAGAGAATTGGTACCCTGGCTATGGGTGCAGCACAGAAGCTTCTTGGTTCCACTTTGCTGAGATCAGACATGGATGTTCTCATGACTACCTAGTCAGCAAACCTAGGGTCTGATGCCAGGTGCCCGAGGACATCAAGGAAAGTACTTTAAAAGCATTCTTTCTAGTGTGTTTGTGAACTCTAGGAAAATAATCATCTGTTTTTATTTTGATAGTATTTATTCTTTTATTTATCCACACCAATATACTGAGGCCTCCCACTGCCTTCCCACAATCTATTTCTAATAGTTCTCTATTCTGTTTTCATTTTCTCTTTCTTTATTCATTTTTTCTCTTCCTTTATCTCTTCCTTTTCTTTCTTCTCCCTCTCCCTCCCCTCTTTCTTATTGCACATATGAGAGAAACTCAGAATACTCATCTTTCTGAGTCTGGCACATCCATTTTTTTTCTGCACTATTCACAATTATCAGGTCATGGAGTCAACTTCCATGCCCATCAAGAGATGAATAGATCTGTGATGTGTGTGTGTGTGTGTGTGTGTGTGTGTGTGTGTGTGTATGTGTGTGTGTGTTATAACATATATATATAATATATACATATAATATATATTAGTTCGTTCCATTAGTAGTCTAATTAAGACTATAAACTTTTGTAAAGGAAAAATATATTAAATAGAAGAGTTGGAGAACCTGACAGGTAGTATCTAAAATTGGTTGCCTTCACAGTGTGTTGAGAGGTTTCTCTGGGAGGCTTTCTTTCAGATACTATTTGAATCATGCCTAACATTTGAATCTCTAAACATTGATATTCCCATTTTAATTTTAGCTGGCACCAGAAGGAAATGGTAAAACAGCAGATGATTACCTCGGTAATTTATTCCACATTTTCTAGCAGCTTTACAGATTCAAATAAAAAAATAATAATCTAAAAATGAGAAATGTACAACTAAAATTAAACATGGAAAAATATTCTTAAACCAAATGATTTTTTTTCTTTGTAAACTCCCTAGTGGTGGAAAGTAAATTTCACAGTGAAATGTAAACAGGACCTAATTTTAACACTGCTTATGTTTTGATGACTAATGGGGTTTTCTTTTTCTTTCTTTTTTTTTTAATTGATTGACTCAAACTACATTAAGTTTTATGATTATTTATCTGTGTTAAATGATTACCTAATATTTGCTTTCCAATGTACATTTTCTAAGCACAATCTCCACCTTGGAAACATCCTATGTAAAAGTTAAATTATTCTTTAAAGCAAGAACTTTAAATGTTGAAAGTTAGTCTAGGTATCAGTTTTGGCTGAAAGGAACTGAGGTGTAACTTTCCTCAGATATAAGAGGAAGCCAACTGGAGTAGGGGAAGTCCCACAGCAGTAACGGGGCTTCACTAGAACCTCCTGTAACCCTGGCTTCACCATAAGGTTCTGGGAAAACCAGCAAGCTGGCCATGTGAGTGTACTCATAGAATTTGTGTTTGCATCTCTGGCCTACAATAGAGCTGAACATCTTTCAGGTATTTTTCTGATTAAATCGGCCTCCTGTTTAATTCGTGATGCTAAAATATTGGTTTACTTTGAAAAGAATATGCATAAAATCAGTTTCTGGAAGTCTACTGAATAATAAAACTATTATTACCACTTAGTTTAGTTTATAATTGAGTTTAATGGATGGCTTATAACTCAGAATTCTTTGCTCTGGCAATGATAATTAGGCCAAATATGAAGCACTGAATTAAGAAATGTTAACTTGACTTGGTAGCATTAAGATTTCAAGTCAAGTTGGGCATAGTGATGAATGTTCTTAGTCTCAGAGTTTGGGAATTGGCAGCACAGGGATCACAGGCTCAAGGCAATCTTGAACTGCACATGATAATCTTTACATAGTGAATTTGAAGCCAACAAAGTAAAAAATAAGCACTCGAACAAAAATACCTGAGAAGATCTGAAGTTATCTTATTTAGCAACAAGAAGACAAATGTTAATAAGAATACTGTCCTACCTCTCATACACACCACAGCACATCTAACTGCATTTCAGAGTTTGATAGGTAGTTTTACCAGGTATAAACTTCTGGCTTCATTTTCCAAAATTCAGGCTGACTCTATGGTTAATATCCCATGTCCTAACATACTTATGTTTTAATAGTTCCCTGGACCCATCAGTCTCCTCTAAAATCACTTGTTCCATTCACTTATTCTCTTTATGAACTGTCTCATCTCTTCTCTTTTTTTTTCTCATTTCTGCTATGTCATATAGCTTAGGATGACCATCTCTTGATCTATTATGACAATATTCTTTCTCCTTTCCCTGTTTTCACTTCTTTTTTTTTGTCTAATTCATGATTTATTATGAGAATTGACATGTTGTTTTGGCATGAAATGACATTTAAGTGAAGTAATAAATATTGGTGAAGGTACTCATTTTCACTCTTCTGTATGAGAATTGTGCTTTTATATTTTTAAAGTATATTCCATTCAAAATCTCTATAAAATATACTCAAGATTAAGAATAAATGCCATTCATTTAAGTGATATTGACAATTGAAATTCATAATGAAATATAAATGATCATTTTTACATGTGGGGGAGATTTCTACACTTGTGTGTCCTTCACTACTTGGAGGGGCACCCACCACATGGTCTTGCTAAATTTTTACAGAGAAAAATAAAGTAAAAATAGAAACTAAATCAGAAGGAGCAACCATTCCTGAACACCAAGTCATTTATCTAGGGAATATTCCTAGCAAAGCATCAGCAGCTTCTTCCAAACTGATCTAAAGATTATAAAAATGGAGTAGTCCTATTAGCAACAGCTCCTCAAAAGATAGCGAGTGGGGATTATATAGAGTCAGAGTTTGGGCTTCAGCAGAAGGCTTGCTGACACACATGAGAAGGAAATTACTTACAGGTTATCAAGCTCACCAGCCTCATCTGTGGACATATTCACTTCAGCATCCCTGCCAGGTAGAATAAAAACTCAGCAGTTCCACACTTTTTGCTCTCTACTGAGATGCTAGCTCATAATTCAGATTCCAGGAAGGAAGCTCCTGAGTGGCCTGACTTCAGCTATAACTCCTAACCTGTGATGGTTTCTGCACAACAAACAAACAAAAGAAAACTCTGCATTTCAAATATAGAAAATAACTGTGACTAAAAATTATATTGAAGGAATTTGAAATTGTGTATGACCACTTTCTATATCAAATCAGACTAAATTAAAGAACAAAAATTTTGTGGGCATAGATGCTTCTAGGAAGATGCAGTATTATTAATATTAGATCACATCCCCCAAATGTCATCCATCATCACAATGAGCAAAGAAGGGAAAGAATTGGAAAGGTTAGGGCAGAGTATACACATTTTAAAAACTGGAGTTTCCTCTTAGTGGTTAAAAACATTCTTGATGGAGTTCAGTTCTTAGCTTAGAAAGTGAACTGGTATTGGCAATTGGGTAATCTTAATCATCTACTATGCTATGTATTTCTAAAACATTCTGATGAAGGCTTTAAAGCCCATGTTGAAGTAACTTTTCAAGTCCATAAAAATAAGTGTATAAAAACAAATGTTACTGATTTTATTTCATAGTATATTTAAGACATATTAATGTCTCTGCTTCCTTCAATAATACTATAATAGGAGACCAGGCATGGTGGTGACATAGGAGTAGCTTGTGGAACTAATGCTTTGGGCCAGCTTTACATATCACACTTGATATGAAACTATAGTCTATTGATAATAAAATGTTAATTTTTTTCTCTTTTGGTTTTTTGTTTGTTTGTTTGTTTCAAAGAGAAGTTTATTATGGACTAACAGGTAAGACAGGCACAGAGATAAAAAGAGATAGAGAATGAGACAGACAGACAGGGAGACAGAGACAGAGACTGGGGAAGGAGCGAAGGAGGCAGAAAGCCATGGAGGAAAAGAGAGAGGGGGGGGAGAGAGGGAGAGAGAGAGAGGAGAGAGAGAGAGACAGAGAGAGAGAGAGAGAGAGACAGAGAGAGAGAGACAGAGAGACAGAGAGACAGAGAGAGAGAGAAGTCAAACAATTTGAGTTAGGCATAGAGGTCAGCTACAAGGTGGACAAGGAGCTGCATAGCGTAAAAAGGAGATGGAGCTTCAAGGAAAGATTAAGGAAATTCAGAGTACATTTTAATGCCACTGTGATGGAGCACTTTCTCCTGAAGGGTAATGGACTCCATGAGCCGCAGTTAAAAACCTCTCAAGTAGAATGAGAAACCTGAGACTTCAGGCATCCAGGGATCCCAAATATGAACCAAAGCACTCCAGTTCTGAGACTACATTGGGCTAGGTGGAGAATACTGAGGGAAATTTGCTTGAGAAGTGATCAACTCTTCTTGAAGACTTCGTATTTTAAACATCATCTAGGGATTTGAATACAAAGGAACAAAATCTCCGTCAATTCAGAGGGGAAAAAAGGAGAAAAGAACAGAAGAAAGGAAGGAAATTTATTAAAAATTTAAATGAAAAATTGCAATAGGTATTTATGTGTTATAATATGAAAAGACACAGATTTTCAAGGATTCTTTCACATTTGTGATCTTTCTACGGAAATATTAGGAATCATAACTTTGTTCTAGTGTGTGAAAATTGGAACAAAAATAATTCCAAGGTGACACAGTTTTCCATACATCCAATAAAACTGAATTTAAATTTTAACTGATAAACATATAAACCTATATTTTACAATGTCCAGTACATTAACTAGTCTGCCCATTAACTTTTACAGATATCTTAATGTGCATCTTTTTCCTTATCAATTGACACTAGTATATATGCACTGCATTTTAAATTCATTTGATGTAATCTTAACTAATAAACGTCTTATAAATTTTAATGTATTTCTCAGATAGTCTGTGGATTATATTAATTCTCTGAAATTAATAAACATTTTACTCATTTTCATATAAAGGGTATCTGGTCCTAGTAGTATGTTATTCATTTCTGAACCTACTCACAATTACAAACTTTCTTTTTTTACTACATAAGCTATGCACTATGACTTATACAGACAAATATTACCCACATTTTGTTCCTTTCCCCCCATTCTATCCAGTTTTCACTTTCTTGGCGATATACAGTCTTGATGTTAATATCCCCGTATACTCCATTATCTCTGAGGCTTTCCAAAGGCAAATTTCCTGTCACTAATAATTTTTAAAGTTTTCATTTCTATGTCCTTTGTGTTAATGAGTTGAATCCAGAATTGCCATGCCTTTTAATTAATCCGATTAACCTTCCTAGGATCACAAATGTCCCCAGTCTGTGTTTCAACCAGCAAAACTCCGTTTTGAAAGTCTGTCTGGGTCATGGGTAGGATAACATTGTTTACTCACTAAAGTGGTCTTCTCACACCCATCCTTGCAGTCCTTTCCTTCTTCCTTCACACTATTCTAGGTTCCCAGTAGAAATGTTCTGGTTTTATTTTGGATTTTGTTTTGTTTGTTTGTTTTTGGAGACAGAGTTTCTCTTTGTAGCTCTGACTGTCCTGAAACCTGCTTTGCAGACCAGGTTGGCCTTGAACTCACAGAGATCTGTTTGCCTCTATCTTCTGACTGCAGGGATTAAAGCTGTGTGCCACCACCACACAGCTTGTTTTTGTCCCCCCCCCAATATTCCTGCCATCATCTTCAGATTCTAATCATGTCTATGCTGTTTATTTGTCAGCACCCATGAAGACATATTTTATCCTACTTACTTACCCTTTGCGATGTTTCTTCTTGGTATTTTCTGTCGTATGTGCTCTGTCTATCTATGTAATTCATACCCAAGTATAATTCAAAAGTTCTAGTGGTTGTATAACTTGAGGCTCTTTCAAAATTTTGCCCAAATGTCAGCATCATATGAAGGATTATTATTTCAAGTTGCCATTTGTTCCTCCCTCTCCTCATCTTCCATGCCCATCTTTTCAAACAAACAGATTACTTCCAAAACACATGAGATGTATTGATATATTAATTTATGATGTTATTCTTAGGCTGTGTGTCTCTCCACAGCATGAATTTTGAATGCACACCAATTTTGTTTAGTTCCATTTTGTCTATAAACCTAGAAGAGCACCTTATGTGGACTGTGTGTTTGAGGAACAGTTATTGGATGGGTGGATATCTGTGTTGGGAGATGCTGTATTTTGGACAAGCATGCTAGAAGCATCTCCTATTGCCCTTCTATCTTCTCTATCTTCACATAGGCATTACATATATAATCTTGTAAATACTGAGGCATTCACCCAGTCTGGAAAGAGTCACAAAATCACAATCCATTTCAACTTAGTGAAAAGATCATTGTCCCATCTGAAGATAGGCAAACCATGAAAAATATCTGTTTACATGACACTGGGTTCTCTATGAATTCAAAGACTACAGCAAAAGAGATTAAAGCACATTTTACAGAAGCTATAGTAAGACTATAAAGGATGTGGAGTCTTCCAACAGGCTACAAGCAGGGCTGTTCTCCCAGATTTCCCTGAGAGCTGTGAAACAATGAGGCTGCATGGGTGTTCACATTGTTTTCTGTTTGTCTAACAGACCATGGTTTGTGGCTTTTAAACCTTTTTTGAATAGCATGATTTTTAAATTGATTTCCAAAGATTGCCATTTCTGGATTCAGTATTTGCTTGAGTTTCGTGCAGCCACACCAACAATTCCACCTCTCACCTGTGCAACAGGCTTTCAGTAAAGGTAGGGATAAAAAAGCACAATGAATCATAGTGAGGTTAGACAAAGGGTATAAAATACTACATCGTTTTTTTTCTCTTCCCTTGTGGAAGTAGTAGGGGTTCTTAAGAATCATCTCAATTATGATATAAACAATTGATCTTTTGAATGTGAATTATGTGTGAAGATCATATGATAATTGAAAATTGGACAATACAATGAAACACATTAAGCAACTATTTAGTCTGGGTGAATTCCATCATGCATTTCATTTTTTTAAGAACGCTTTACATGTAGTTTATCTGGTGTAGTGATTTTGGTCAGCAAGATACTGAATGCCCAAGAACTGTGGTCTAATAGATGATATATTGAATACATCTGCTACTATAGAATGTACATATTTTTGTTACACCAAAGCTTAACGACCTACACCAAAATATATGCACAGACATCACTTTATACACATCAAGAATTAACAAACATATAACCAATTTGTTTTCAAAATATCAAGTACATCATGAACATTTTTGAAAACTCCTTGGGAAAAATTCCCAGGAACTGAGATATTGGGTTCCAACGCTTTGGCTGATGGTGGATCAAAATACTCAATTGTCCCCTTTATTACTTTCAGTGTACACTATGGTTCATATCTCAATATCTAACCCCCACTTAGACAAAGCTTCTTTTAAAGAGCCATAGTTTTCTTGTGCAGTTTGGTTCACAGCAGAGGGCCTTGGTTGCTGCTGTGTTCTTTAAGATGTCTTGTCACACCAACAAGCTCTTCCTTCACTCAATGGCAATCAGCTATACTCTGGTATTAAAAGTCATAAACCTCTGAAAAAATCATCTTTTGTGATATTTTAGAGAGAAATTTCATATATTTATCACAAATAGATTCTTCTTACTCCTTTTCTTTCTCTTGTCTCTGGGCTGACTATTCTCACTTTCAACAGAGCAAGAAAACCTACATTTTTTATTATTGGTGACTAAAGACTAGATCTTTTGAAATATCATGACCAACTAGGAAAGATAAACACATACATACAAACACACACGCGCGCGCGCGCGCGCGCGCACACACACACACACGCATACGCACACGCACACCAAAAAAACAAAACAGGATCATTGCTAGACTTGCCACTGTCTCTTCTATCCCATCCTGAGCAACTAACTGGAAAGACTTTATGAACAACGTGCATTGTTACTGACTAAAATGTTGCCATCAGAATTTCTGATGCTAGTTAGCTTTGCCATTCTTATTATAACTTTTCTTTGTAGAAACCCAGACAAGCCAAGATGGTTTACCGATATCTTGCTTCGTTGAAACTGTGTGAATTTATTGGTATTTTATCTGGTTTCTGATTTCCATATCTGCTTGACATTTATCACAAGTCTCATTATAGTTTCAGGACCTTGGTGATTTCATGAAATTAGAGTTTTCAACAAATCTGGGATGAATTTCAAGTTTGATTTATTATTTTAGGCAGAAACCATGTAAAGTTTGGCAATGTAAGATGAGTTTTGAGTTTGAGGTTTTCTGGTTCATTTAAGCCTGGATCTCAAAGAAAACCTCAAGGGAAGAGGACTCAGGAACTAAAGCTGAATTCACTATAAATATTACAGGATAAAAATACATTCTGACCTACTACTTAAATCCTTTTTTTTATATATTAACACTTATAACATTGCTTCCCATATCAATAATTTTTACAGACTAAGAAGACAAATTAATATTTACAGATTATAAATATTGCCACAGTCTTACAAAGAATGATTATTCTGAAAAGCAAAAGCATTGAGCCTGCTGTTATTAAGCTCATTTGCAATCAATGCTATTTTTTATATTAATTGCCATTCTAACTTGAAAATCTGAAAAGGAAAATATTATAAGACAATGGAGCTAAAGGAAAATAATCACCACATGGCCACCTGTAAAGATATTCTGATGTAAGAACTATATTAAACTTTTACTTTGGATTTATAATACAGTAATCTTAGGAAACTAATATTCCGAATTTTTCATTCATAAAAGTAATAGTGTTGGCATATGCCTTTATTCCCAGCACTCAGGAGGCAGGCAGATCTCTGAGTTCAAGGCCAGCCTGGTATACAGAGTGAGTCCTGGACACCCAGGGTGACACAGAGAAACTCTGTCTCAAAAAAAAAAAAA
>CABHPR010124959.1:0-7500 GCA_902168415.1 Peromyscus melanophrys
GGGGGCGCCGAGAGCGAGCATCTCATCCGGGTGGGGAGCGCGGATGCGCAGGGCCTGAGCGGAAAGCGCACGCCCCATCGGGGGCCTAGGAATGCGGGGGACCGGGGCTGAGGGGCGGGGCTGCGGCCGAGGGGAGCTGGGGGGCCCTGCAGCTCCGGGAAGACAATGAGGCCGACAGGGCGGGTGGTTTCGGGGAGCCGAGCATTGGGGCGCGGAACCGAGGGCATTCGAGGACCAGTGAGTCCCGGGAACGCTTGGTCGTGGGAGGGAAGGGAAGCCCGACTTGAGGGGTTTGTAAGGTCAGAGGTAGGCACGGCCAACCTGTGGTCAGCCTGTGGCCCCAAAAGGTACATGGAGTGCCCCACAGGCAAGGGGAGGCCGAGGGTGTGTTCTCTTAGTTACAGGTCTCATTTGTTTGGTCTGTAGACTGACTGGCACAGTGGAGAAACCACCTCGAAAAAGGAAAAGCAGGTAAGGCCAATGCCTTCCTCTCTAGCTTCGTGTTTTTCTGTTTGCTTGGCTGCCCCTGTCCTGCATAATTACATGGCCAGTAGATGAAGTTTCTTATTTAAGTCTTTTTTAGTGAGTGTAACTGCATGGGAGATATTCCTTTTGAGAACTTCAACACACACACACACACACACACACACACACACACACACACACACACCCCTTGAGGTATATGATGCGGGAAACATGGAAAGATAAGCCTGGCTTTCAACTTTAGCCATAATTTCAACTTTTCTGGCATCTCGCTAACAGAGATGTTCATTGAACAGCTGCTGTGTGCCAAATGTTGTGTATAAATTTTCTGTGTATTACTTCCTTGAGGGACAGTTTTGCAGAAGAGGGAACTGAACCATAGAGTAGCCAAATACTTTGCCAAGATCACACATCTAATAAATGATAGAACCAGGATTTGAATCCAGGCTGTCTGACTGCAGAGCTTATGCTCTTAACCATTATACTGTAATGCTTCTAATAAATACACAGTTGAAAGTAATTTTTTTCCTGGCTTTTTTTTTTAAATAAAGTCTAATAAACTTAAATGAGTAATAGGAAAATAGTAACTAAGGATTTACATAGGCCACAGACAACTGAATTATTCCTTGACCTGTAGATGTAACCAACTGCCTTATTAAATAAGAGACACAGAGCCAATGTAAAGATGAAAGCCAAAGAGGTCAGAGCTAAGAGTCTTACCACTTTCCGCCAGCTAGCCTCTCCCGCCAAGAGACCTCTCCCAAAAGGACTACTTCCTGTGCATTTGACTTTAAATAAGAGTTCTGTTCTGCCTTCTCATTGGTTGTAAACCCAACTACGTGACTGCCTCGTCACTGCCTCTCTGTACAGACCTCCAAGTCTTCTATGGTTGGTATTGAGATTAAGGGCGTGTGTCTCCAATGCTGGCTGTATCCTTGAACACACAGAGATCTACCTAGTTTAGCCTGCCAAGTGCTGGGATTAAAGGCGTGCACCACCACCGCCCTGGCTTTCGCTATGGCTTGCTGATAGCTCTGACCCCTAGGCAACTTTATTTATTAACATACAAATAAAATCACATTTCAGTACAAATAAAATATCACTATATTGAACCATGAAAAGAGTGTTCCCACAAATATGTTTTAGTGTGTTTTATGTGTTAAGTGCTACAGCACAATTTTATTTAGTTATTTACAGATTTCCTTTTTTACCTATCTTGGTATTGGAATTGAGAAAGGAAGCTATACAGTAATGAGGATCTGGACAGTGGCACTGTTGTCCATAATTAATACTTTGGAGGTTGTCTGTTAATATCCAGATATCCTCAACATTAAGTATGCCAGTGGTTGGAGTGGGCAGTAGCCAAATACCGTTGTTACTTTGTAGGCCTAAATGTCCACTGTCATAGTCACGTAGAGCTACTGACCACCCACAGGCTGGCTAGCATAACTGAGGAACTGGATTTTTTGTAGGTGGGTATGTGTTTCTGTGTATATTCTTGTAAATGCACATGTATGTGTGTCCATGTGGAACCCAAAGGTCTGCTTTTGCTGTTCCTCGTGAGTCATATACCTTGTTTCTGGAGGCAGGCTCTCTCACTGGGACCTGGAGCTCACCGTTTGGCTAAGCTGGCTAGTTAGTCAACAAGTCCCTGGATCTGTCTGTGTTTAACCCTGTACTGTCATTTTTTTTTCTTAATTTTTGTTTTGTCTTTTTGTTTTTCAAGACATGGTTTCTCTGTAGCCCTGGCTGTTCTAGAACTCACTCACCCTGTAGACCAGGTTGGCTTTGAATTCAGCTGCCTGTCTGTGCCGCTACACCAGCCAGTACTGTGAATTTTTAATGTAATTTAAATTTTTTACATGTATTTGTTCATTTTATATGTATATATGAGTGTGGACATTGCATATGGAGGTCAGAAAATAATTTACAGCTGTCAGTTCTCTTTGTATACCATGTGGGTCCCTGGGAAGAAACTCAGGTCATCTACTTGGCTTCAGGAATCTTTACCTGCTAAGCATCTTCCTGGCTCTTTATTTTAAATTTACAAGTTCATATTTCACTGAGAAACATTTAAGTATGTCTCAAGAATTCTTGGGTATGTAAATCTATTCTTTCATCTGTAAATTTTAGGAAGTCTAAATATTTACCAAACCTACTAATTAAAATTTAATGTTCAAATGAGACAAGTATAAAATTAGATTTAAATTAGCAAAAAAAAATCTGAATGTGAAATTTTTTAATGATTATATGGTAGAATAATAAGATGTATTGGAGTAAATAAAATTTTGCATTTATTTAGTGTGTGTGTGCATGCATGCATATATGTGTGTGTCTGCGCAAGTGTGGAGATCCGGGAACAGTTTGCGAGACTCAGATCTTTCATCTTGTGTCCCCAAGGGTTTAACTCAGATTGTTAGGCGTTATGGCAAATGTCTTTATTCACAAGTTATGTTGCTGGACCAAATTGTGTAATTTTTGCTATTACTAAAAGTATTTTCATAGCAGGCTTAGTTACTGCTTAGCCTTTTGCTTCTTTGTAGACTATGCCATAAACTAGGCTTCCTATGGTCTGAAGTGTGAATCTATTTATTCGCCCCCCCCCACCAACAGTAGTGGTAAGTCTACTACATTTATGTGTACGTACATAGATACATGCACACACATACACAAACTTTTATTTTTAACTTTTTCTAATGGTGGTAACTAGAAAATAAAAATATTACAAAGTTGTATTATTTATTTTTTATGATAGCCCTAGCTTATTTCTCATTATCCACTGCCAGACTCTTACAGTAGCCTCCTGACTGGTTTCCTGGCTTCTAATCTTTAATTTATTCGCTATACTGTGCAAGTTGATTGTGTATTTCTTGTATAGAAACCTCATGTGTTTCCTCTTTGCTCTTGAACATAATTCAGAGTTTTTAGCTTAAGTATAGCAGCTGAGGACTGCCTCTTTTTCACTTCTACCTGCTTTTCCAGTTACTGTTAGTGCTGTAACCATAGAATTCTCTCTGATGGACCTAATACCTGGTAAGCCAAGATAAGTGAATTGTTGAATGTATCTTCTGTTTGCCATTTCCAGAACTTTTCTTCTCTCCTCTTTAATTTTTGTACATGATTATTCTTTCTTTCTGGATACTTTCACTCTGTTCTTTTCTTTAAAACTTACTGCATAAAGGGGCTGGAGAGACGGCTCAATGGTTAAGAACACTGACTGCTCTTCTAGAGGTTCTGAGTTCAATTCCCAGCAACCACATGGTGGCTCACAACCACCTGTCATTACAGGTGCCCTCTTCTGGTGCCCTCTTCTGGCCTGCAGGGACACATGCAGGCAGAATACTGTATACATAATAAATAAATAAATCTTAATAAAATAAAATAAAAAAATAATATTCTTAAAAAAAAAACTTACTGCATACATCACATCCTTGGTGGGGGCTTTCTCCATCCTCTTTTTTTTCCCTATGCTCTCCTCTTTAGCTCTCATAATATCCTATACATATACATGTGATGATTTTGGCTGACTGTAAATCCACCTCTTGTCACATGCATGTGAGCTCATAAACTGTGTGGCTAAGATAATGTACAAGAGTGTTCCCTCAGTAAATATTTCCCAGTCCATCTCCTGTGTCTGGTACTGCACAGTTCTGTGTATTGTATGAAGATCCTTTTCCGCATATGTTGTCTTCCTGGTCATACCTGAGGTCTTAGCTAAATCGTCAGTACCAGTAGGGGCTGGAGGGGTTCCTTTCTGAGCCTTGGGGGTAGGAGGAGCAAGCTAGAAAATTAGTTCAAAAATCTCAGGGTTACAAAGTCCCTGGTATAGTGCTTGGCACAGAAATTTCTAGACACGGTAAGTCCAAGTAAAAAAGAACTTATGAAAAACATGTACCATATTTGTGCACCATGTACATTCTCGGTACCTGTGGAGGCCAGAAAAGGGCTTTGGATCTGGTGGAATTTAGACAGCTATGAACTGCCATGTGGGTACTGGGAATTGAACCTGGGTCCTTGAGAAGAGACGACAGTGCACTTAACCACTGAGTCATCTCCAGCCCACCTGTCCTCATTTTTTATTAATTCTTTCAGAATTTTGAATAATGCACTTTGATCATATTCAGCCCTTCTCACTCTTCCCAGATCCATCCCTCTTTCCCAGACCACCCAATTTTGTGTGTACATACCTATCTGTATTTTCCCCCCAAGCGCAGGTTTTGTTGCCATATACTCTTAGATATGTGGCCTTCACTGGAGGATGGTCTACCCACCAGAAGCTACAACCTTAGAACTGACTGTTGCTCTCACAGCAGCTATCAACTGCCAGTAGCTCTTTAGGCAGGAGTACGACTTTGTGTCTATCTACCTTTTCAAAGCTGGAATTTTGTCTGGCAGGTCTTGTGCATGCTGTTGTAACTGCTATGAATGCATATGTCAGCTGCCCTCCACCCAAGGCTTAAGGTCCATGGCAAAAGGGGAAGCAGAAAGACAGTAAGAGCCATAGTAATAGATGGCTACAAGGAAACTTTTCTGGATACAGCAGGGCAGTTCTCAATTTTTTAAAAGTAATGTTTATTTTTATGTGTGTGGGTGTTTGCCTGCATGTATGTATGTGTACACCTGTGGGCCTAGAACCAGAGGAGGTCAGAAGAGTTTGTTGGATCCCCTTGAACTGGAATTACAGATGGTTATGAGCCACCATATAGGTTCTTAGAATGGAACCTGAGTCCTCTGCAAAAGCAGTAAGTGTTCTTACCCACTGAGTCATCTCTATAGCCTTACCCCACTCCTTTTTAAGACATACATAGTTGAGAGGATTACAAATCAATTACGTCAAAGAAGATTTTGAGGGAAAAAAAATTAAAATCAAACCTACTTTAGCTCTAGTTTGGTTCTGCATTTTCTGGAGTAAAGTGAAGAAATGAATAAAATTAATACTCTACATCAATGTTGTCTAACATTAAATATAAATTGCTCAAGAGAAGCACAAACTTTCTCTCTCTCTCTTTTTTTTTTTTTTTTTTTTTTGACTATAAGACCTAAGATGGATGGATTTCTCTAGCTGGTTTATATACTAGGATATTGGCTATTCATGAGAGGAGGGAAAAGTCAATATATACCAACGTTTCCTTTTTTTTTTTTTAATATATGGCTGTAGAGATTAAGCTTAGGACCTTGTACTGTATGACTGAGCTACACTCACAGCTCACCATGAAGTTTTTTCAGCAAGGTTCTTATGTATTCAAGGCTAGTCTCAAACTCATTATGTAGCTGAGGGTGATTGTGAACTTCTAATACTATTCTCTTGCTTCCAACTTCCAAATGCTGGGATTACACACACATATAACCATCCTGGTTTATATTTGTGGTGGCTTGAACTCAAGGCTTCATGCATGCTAGACGTATGTCTTAGTTAGGGTTTCTATTGCTGTGAAAAGACATCATGACCACAGCAGCTCTTATAAAGGAAAACATTTAATTGGGGCTGGCTTACAGTTTAGAGGTTTAGTTCATAATCATCATGACGTGAAACATGGCAGCATTCAGGCAGACATGGTGCTGGAGAAGCTGCTAAGAGTTCTATATCTTAATCCACAGGGCAGCAGAAGGAGACTGTACCACACTGGGCATAGCTTGAGCATATGAGACCTCAAAACCCGCCTCCACACTTCTCCAAGAAGACCATACCTACTCCAAGAAGATCACACCTTCTAATAGTGCCACTTCCTATGGGCCAGGCATTCAAATACATGAGTCTGTGGGGGCCATTCCTATTCAAACCACCACAACATGTATTCTACCACCTGAACTGCGTCCCCAGCCCTCCATAATGAATTTTTTAAGGATTATTCCTTAGAGTGTTTCTCAATCTAAGTGGAACAGTCTCCAAAGGCACCTGCTGACTTACTGTTATTAATTTTATAGTTTCATTTACTCATCTTAGTTCATCTTTCTACCTGGTACTACATATAGAATTCATTTTACTTTGTACTGAGAGACAGATAGCTCAGTAAACTAGTGCACTAATAAATGAATGGCTAGTGAAAGGGGTTCCTGTGGGCTGGGGACCTGATGATTGAAAGTCATATGATGTTATTGCATGCCCCTAGTAAATGGGTCAGACCAAAAGGAGATTCAAATTAGGAAAGTTGATATCTCTCTGGTTTTGGAAAATTATGAAAAGTTCAGTATATCTGTTAGTAATATAATGTTTTGGTTTTGAGATGGAGAAGTCTTTTGGGTCCTATTTCGAACAAAGGCCAGTTTATATTGATAGAATTCATGTCACTGAAATCTAGTCAGTTGTACAGGTTCCTGGGTTAAATCTTCAGCATGATGGATGGATGGATGGATGGATGGATGGATGGATCCCTAGCATGATCTATAGATAGATAGATAGATAGATAGATACATACATACATACATACATACATACATACATACAATGATGTCATTTAAAAAATTAGAGGCCGGGCGGTGGTGGCGCACACCTTTAATCCCAGCACTCGGGAGGCAGAGGCAGGCGGATCTCTGTGAGTTCGAGGCCAGCCTGGGCTACCAAGTGAGTTCCAGGAAAGGCGCAAAGCTACACAGAGAAACCCTGTCTCGAAAAACCAAAAAAAAAAAAAAAAATTAGAGTTGTGTGTGTGTGTGTGTGTGTGTGTGTGTGTGTGTGTGCGCGCGCATTTGTATATAGCATAGTGTGAATGTGGGGGTCAGATGAAAACTTGAGGTGGTTCTTTCCTTCCACCACTTGTGTATTGATCGAACTCCAGTCATCAGGCTTGGCAGCAAGTCAGCCATTTCACCGGCCCCAAAGATGCCTCTGTTACTTTAACTACTTAGAATGTCCTGAGCTGCTGCTTCTTTTATTTATTTATTTTAAGGTTTATTTTTATTTCTGTGTGCTCGCATACATGCATTCAAATGCAGATTAGCACCCATGTGGACTAGAAGAGGGCATTGGATCCCCTGGAACAGGCAGTGTAAACTAAGAACTAACTCAGATCTTCTGGA
>CABHPR010124959.1:12500-30897 GCA_902168415.1 Peromyscus melanophrys
GATACACAGGAATGGAGACCTTATCTTTAAAAACAAAATAAAACAATACGTTGTTATCAACTAGTTAGAGAATTCTTATGTTTTAAAAAAGAATTCATATTTAAAAAAGAATATGTGCTGGCCTGGCGCTGGTGGCACACACCTTTCATCCCAGTATCTGGGAGGCAGAGGCAGGCGGATCTTGGAGTTTGAGGCCAGCCTGGTCTACAGAGCAAGTTCCAGGGCACCCAGGCTACACAGAGAAACCCTGTCTCAAAACTGCGCACACACACACACACACACACACCAAAAAAAGAAAAGAAAAGAATGTCTTCTAGACTTAGTGTCCCATGCCTTTAATCCCAGCCCTCAAGGAGCAGAGATAGGTGGATCTCTGAGTTTGAGGTCAGCCTGGTCTACAGATCAAGTTCTAGGACAACCAGGCTACACAGAGAAACCCTGTCTAGAAAAACAAAAAGAAAAAAGAAAAAGGTTTATATGATGAAAAAGGAGGAAATGACAATTATTTAAAAGAGAAACACACAATGTTTTAGAAAAGATTATTTACTGAGTCTATCTAGCTACATGTGTGGCAGAAGAAACCCTGGGGTAGCATGTCCCAGAATGACTCCATAGGAATTTCTAGGGACTGGAGAGATGGCTCAGAGGCTAAGAGCACTGGCTGTTCTTCCAGAGGTCCCGAGTTCAATTCCCAGCAACCACATGGTGGCACACAACCATCTGTAATGAGATCTGGTGCCCTTTTCTGGTGTGCCAGCATACATGCAGGCAGAACATAGTATACATAATTAATAAACAAACAAACAAACAAATCTATCTTTGAGAAGAAAAAAGAATTTCTAGAGTGTGGTGGTATTGTGTTCCCCAAAATATTGTGTACCTTAATAAACTTATCTGGGGTCAGAGATGGAATAGCCACAATATTAAACAGAGGTTAGGCAGTGGTAGCACACGCCTTTAATCCTAGCATTCCAGAGACAGAAATCCCTCTGGATCTCTGTGAGTTCAAGGCCACATTGGAAACGGCCAGGCGTGGTGACCCACACCTTTAATCCCAGGGAGTGGTAGTAGAAAGCAGAAAGGTATATAAAGCGTGAGGACTAGAAACTAGCAGCATTTGGCCTGAGCAGGCATTTGCCCTGGAGAGGCATTTGGCCTGGAGAAGCATTTGGCCTGGTTAAGCATTCAGGCTTCTAGCAGCAGTTCAGCTGAGACCCATTCTGGATGAGGACTGAGAGGCTTCCAGTCTGAGGAAACAAGACCAGCTGAGGATCCGGTGAGGTGAGATAGCTGTGGCTTGTTCTGTCTCTCTGACCTTCCAGTGTTCACCTCAATAACTGGCCTCGGGTTTGATTTTATTAATAAGACCATCTAAGATTCATGCTACACTAGAGGACTAGCAAGATGGCTCAGTGGGTCAGTGTCTTGATGCCAAGCCTGATGATCTGAATTGGATCCGTCAAACCCATTTAAAGGTAGAAGAACCAACTCTCCTGTAAATTATCCTCTGACCTCCACACATGTGCATAGATATGGGTGAGTGTACACACATATAAAATAAATCTAAAAACAATGAAAAAAATTGTCCCTGTGTTTTCTGTCTCATTTTTTTTCTATGTGTGAAGGGTGTATATTTATATGCATATGTATGATATGTGTACATGTATGTATCTGTTTTTGTGTGAGTACAAGTTTGTAAGTTCCATGTTATGCATTTGTATATAAGAGAACAGTCTTAGGTGTTGATCATTGCCTTCCATCTTGTTTGAAACAGGGTCTCTGTTGTGGATTGCTTCATTGCCAATCTCCTCCACCTCCCATCTCACCATAGGAGCACTGGAATCACATAGGCCACTGTAGCGGAGAGTTTCTCTCCAGTTCCCGCCAAGCCCCCTCAGTCAGCCCACTTATAAAATAAACACACAGATGCTTACATTATTTAAACTGTTTGGCCTATGTAGTTCCTATATCTCAAATTAACCCATATCTATTAGTCTATAAGTTGCCACGTAGCTCGTGGCTTACCATTACCTTACATCTCGCTTTTCATGGCAGCGGCTGGCAGCATCCCTCTGCCTCAGCCTTTCACTTCCCAGAATTCTCCTCTCTCCTTGTCCCGCCTATACTTCCTGCCTGGCTACTGGCCAATCAGCACTTTATTTATCAATCAGTCATCCACCGCAAGCTACTATGCCCAGATTGTTATGTTGTTAGGGATTAGAACTTGTAACCACTGAGCTGTCTCCCCAGCCCTCTTTTTCTCCTCCTTTCTTGGGACGGGGTTTTGCTTTGTGGCCTAGGCTGGCCTCAAACTTGCCATCCTCTTTCCTCAGGCTCCGAATGCTAGGGTTAATGCCTTCACACCCAGTCTACAATTATTTTCAAATATAGCTTATGCAAATGTTTACCAATAATTGGTAGGTATTTGATGTTTTCTCAGAAATTTACCCAATCAAGTATTTTTTCAGCATACTATTTTATATGAATGCCCTTATGACAAAATCCAAATAAAATTTAGTAGAGGTTCTCATTCATGGTACTTATGTCCTTCCTGATCCTTCTCAGTGATCTGATGATAAAATCACATTGGCATATGGTAGTCCATAGAAATTTTACTCTGGAAAAGAATTCCTTTTGAATCAGTATGTTGGAAATGCCTGAACAGACATCCCTGCAGATATTTCTTGCTCTAGTTTGCAGAAAGGACTGGCGGCTTATATAAGGGAAGTGTTTGTGGAACATTAGAAGAGTGTATATTCCCATGTGCTGGTGAAATTCCCTAGGCTTTATCAGGCTGTGAGTCACTTGTCTTCTTTTCTACATGCCCTAGGGGTTTCATTGATTTTTTTCAACATTGGTTGTGTCATATATTGTTCTCTGCCAGGAAACCTGACTTAGAAACAGGCTGCAGGTGTCTCAGCCTTTTCTTCACTGTTTGAAGGGTTTTTTACTTTAGTGACAGCAGAGTGAAATGAATGAATGAAAATTCTTTCATTTTATAATTTTACTAAAAGAAGCATTCCTGATGTAATAGTTGGGGTTCTCCAGAGTAACATAACTTATAGAATGAATCTCTATATACATAGAAAGGGAATTTATTAGAATGACGTACAGGCTGTGGTCTAGCTAATTCAACAATATCTGGCTGTGAACGGAAAGTCCAAGAATCTAGAAGTTACTCAGTCCACGAGGCTGGATGTCTCAGCTGGTCTTCAGTAGACGCCAGTGTAGGAATGGACTTGCTAGCAAGATGAGAGGAAATGGGCAAAGAGCAAAAGCTTTGGCTTCCAGCAGATGTGGCCCACATTAAAGGTGTGTCTTTCCACCTCAAGGTCCAGGATTAAAGGCATGTCTTTTCCCAGCTCAAAAGATCTAGATTAGAAGTGAATCTTCCTACTTGAAATTAAGCAAAAATCCCTCACAGGTGTGCCCTCTATTTTGGGATTTCAGTTAATTCCAAATGTAGTCAAATTGGCACCAGAATAGCCATAACACCTGACTTTCATTGGAAAATAAATGAGAGAGCCTGTTCTTTAGTATCTGCTAGGTAAAGGCAGTAGGCTTATTGTTTTTTGTTTTTTGTTTTTTTCTGTTCTTGTTTTGTTTGTTTTTGGGACAGGGTCTCATGTAGCCCTGGCTGGCTAAGAATTCACTTTGTAGACCAGACTGACCTCAAACTCATAGAGACCCACCTGCTTCTTCCTCTCAGTGCTAGGATTAAAAGTATGTGCTATCTTTCCTGGCTGCTCTTTGCTTTTGATAGGAAAAGCCTACTTAATAACAGCCAATAAACATCACTGACTAAAAGTCACCTTTGTTATCTTCTGGTATATACCTATCCCATTGATAGCACAGGCTGTGTCTTTTATCCCTCATTTTCTGTTTGGAAGGTGACCACACCACTTCTTTCATGCCATGTGCTGTCTTTTAACCAGAGCGATCCTTTGTAACTGCCACCACCAATAGAATGTGACTATAGTGACACTCAGTGAGTTTTGGGATTGGACCATTCCTTTTGGAACCTAGTTATGTATGCTGTGAGGAGCCAAACAGTTATGAGTGTGTAAGAGAAACTGAAGTCCCTAGTTCTAACCCCAGCTGAGTTCCCAGCAGACATCCAACATCAGCTTGCCAGCCATGTGCTGAGCTGTCTATCACAAATGCAGAGCCTAATCCTCCAGATCCCTTCCAAAGCCCTGTATTCACAAAGAGCAGAGATGTGCCCTTACCAAGTCCACCCAGAATGTAGATTCATGAACCCAGGAAAGCATTAGTTTAAGCAGTAGGTGATTGGCTTGATGTTTTGTTTTGCCAACCTTTACAGTAGAGATCATACCATGAATTGGCCTGCCTCAATCATAAGGAAAATTATTTCTACCTTTGGAACACTGTTAATTTCCCCATGGAGGAATGATGGATTATGTGTCCTTTGCCTTTACTGATGCTTGGATAAGAATAACCCTCATCGTCTCATGTATTTGGATTCTTGGTCCCCACTAGGTGGAACTGTTGGGGAAAGATTAGGAAGTATGGTCTTGTTGGAGGAAGTGTGTCACTGGGGCTGGGTTTTGAGGTTTTAAAAGCCCATATTGTTCCTAGTTAGCTTTCTCTCTCTACCCTGTGCTTGTGGATCAGATGTAAGCTCTCAAGCTACTGCTTCAGCACTGTGCCTGCCTGCCTCCTGCCAGGCTTCTTTCCATGATTATCATGGACTCCCAGTAAACTGTTCTTTTTGTATGTTACTTTCCATGAAGTACTTATCAAAGCAATAGAAAAGTAACTGAGCCAGAATTGATATGCTTTTTTTCCCCTTGCTGTGTAGCCTCTATGTAGCCCAGGCTGGCCTTGAACAGATGATACTCCACTCAGCTTCCTTCAATGCTGGGGTTACAGGCATGTACTACCACTCTTTGCTGCATCTTTTATTTTACTTTATGTATATGCATATGAGTAGATGAGTGTTTTGTCTGCATGTATCTCTGTACACTGTGTGTGTCGCTAGTATCCACAAAAGCCAAAGGAGGGTATCAGATTCCCTGAGATTGGAGTTACAGGCAGTTAGGAGGTACCATGTGGATGTTGAGAATTGAATCCTCTGAAAGAGTGACTGCTCTCTCTCCAGCACCCCAGTCCCTCACCCCAGTCTTGATAAAGCAGTGACTTTGGGGCGAGTCAAGCCAGTTGTATCCCCTTGGGGGAGAAAACACATCAACTTTGCAGATCATTTTTTTCATCTATAAAAATGATATGTAAGTTTTTTTATCATACGTATGTGAGTGTTTTGCCTGCGTGTATGTATGTGCACGTGTGTGTCTGTTGCCTGTTTGGAAGAAGGTATTGGGTCAGCTAGAACTGGAATTATAGATGGTGGTGAGCTACTGTGTGGGTGCTGGGAATAGAATACCCAGATGCTCTGCAAGCCAACAGGTGCTCTTAAGTGACCCGTCCAGCAGGTCCAGTTATTCATGGGTCTCGACCCAGGAAACACCTTAAAGAATCATGGGGAGAGAAAGGAAGGGAGCCTTGCACATATAATGAATGACAAGAGTCAGTCTGAGTCGCGTCAAGGCTCCGTTTATTGAAATGAGTGCTGCAGCTTTTATATGCTGAGGCTTCAGGCAGGGAGGGGGGCAGGGAAAGCAAGGAGAGTGGAAGGTTATCAGAAGTCAGAGTGGTCTGGGCGAGGTCTCTTTGGCCCCAGGCTCTTGCAGCTGGCTGATTAGCATCTGTTTGCAAGAAGAATGGGAACTCCTAAGAGAAGGTTAGGGTGAGGTTGCTTTGGTCCTAGGCCCCTGTTGTTACTGAATGAGGCCTTTCTATGGTTAGGCCAAGGTCGTCTTGTTTTGCAAGACTCCAAGCAGGAAATTCCAAACATACCTGGGTCAAACAGTCTAGGTCGGTCTCCAACACTTAAGTGTTGAACCATTGCTCCAGTTCTGTCAGTGGTATAGAGATAGAGATTTGTTAGGAGATTTCAGTGATTTGTGCTAATGTCCATCCAGTCATCACTGCTGCTAAGTTGTGACCCAAAATGGGTAATGAGTAGCACTCCAGAGAATTTAAGGACAAAAGGTCAGAGAAGACTGAAAGGGCTAACTGGAGGCTGAAGGGTTTCCGAAACAAAGAGCTTATTGAGCCAATACAACATCTGTAGGAAAACAAAATAAAACATGGCCCTTGGCCAAATTCTACAAGTACCCACAGCAAGGCCAAACCCAGAGGGAAAACCTAAATTGTTTATAGTAAACTTTAAGTAAGAGGGATTACATGAACTGGTAGGGAAAATTGTTAGGAGAGTATCCCTAAAGACTTGTTATAGGAAAAGGTTATATGTAAACAGCCCACAGCATTCTGGGCATTGTTCAAGTCAGAAATATGGGGTGGGCTTTTGGTTTGACACACAGCTGTTAGCTAATAAACTTCCCTATTTTATTCTCTCCAACTCTGGACCTTGTTAAATTTTTAGGTCATCTCGGAATTTTCCTTTTATCAGCAGGCACTGAAGTAAAGTGGGAGGAGAGGGCAAGAGATGATATCTTAATTCTGAGGTTGTGGTGTTTGATTGCAGACTGGTTTATTTTTCACCTCACTGGAACTTGTTGGAAGACAGGTAGATTATTCCACTTACATAGAAACATGGTTTCCCTAAGACCCAAGAAAACAGTGATTTGCTCAAGGTAATGGCTGGGAAGTAGTCAAGACAAACACAGTTTGGCACATAGTTTTACCCTTACTTGTTGAGTATACTGTATCTGAAATGCTTGGGACTTGGATCCTTCAGATTTGGAAGTCAGCACAGATTTTGGAACATGTACCTATACATTAGGAGCAATTTCACAGCTAGAACCCAAGTCTACAAGCAGAATTTGTTTGCGTTATATACAGTGTGTTCTGCTGTATGTACAATGCATGCATTCTAGAACAGTTCTAGCAAGCAGTATTTTAATTGCAACACATCACACGAGTCAATGTGGAACTTAGATGTCATATTTGTGCTCAAACAATTTTTGAATTTTTGAGGATTTTGGATTTTCAAAATAGGAATGCTTGGGAAATATAGCACTAGGGAAAAAAACTCAAAACAAGGTCTAATGAGTTAAGATGTAGCTCTTAATATCTGGATGTTACCAACTAAAAAGAGATGGAGGAAGCATGGGTGGAAAGGAGCCTGCCTCCTGGTGGCAGGAGTCCTAGGAGAACACAAGAACGATGTGAAGAGCGTTAGAGTGACACAGTGTTCAAGGGGCACTGACAAGAGCGTGAGAGTGACACAGTGTGCAGGGGTCACTGACAAGAGCTGGCACTTAGGGTCACACATAGTCTCTGCTTTATTGTTATATTTGCAGTGCTAAGGACCCAACCTATGGTTTCAAGTATACTTGGCATGTGCTCTACCACAAAATTTCATTCCTGGCCCTGACGTAAGATTTGTTTACTTTGACGCAGTCTCTTTGGCCCAGGATGGCCAGGAACTTGTTATATAGCTGAAGGTGACCTTGAATTCCAGATCCTCCTGTCTTCACCCTTCAAATACTGTGTGTGCCACTACAGCCAGTCCTAATTTCTTTAAGCAGATCAAAACTTGTGGTTTTTTAATTTGGAATAAAATTTTATTTGTAGTAAAAGTTCAGCAATTTATATTACAATCCAACTCATACTCCTGATATTTCTTCCTCTGTTCTGCTGTTTATTTTTTTAAGAAGAGAGCTTTTGCATCTATAATCCACCCCCCAACTATTTATTCTGGGTTTTGCTTTCTTCCTCTACCACAATGTAAGCTCTATGAAGGCAGAAATATGTTCCTGTTCACAAAGCACAAAAATATGCAGAACAAAGTAGATGTTCAGTAGATGATTTGTTGAGTGAATATTTTAAATTATTTTAAAATAAAATCTAAGCCAGGCATAGTATGAACCCAGTCCTAGCGCTTCAGAAGCTGAGGTAGGAGGATTACTGCCAAGTTTTAAGCTAGCCAGGGCTGCATTGAGTTTCAGTTTGGAATATAAACAAAAATTAGGGGCTGGAGAGATGGCTCAGTGGTTAAGAGTACTTGTTGCTTTTATAGAGGAGCTGGTTTTGGTATCCAACACTCACATGATGGTATAATAATACTATATGTAACAATAGTTTCAGGGGATCTGACTGACACCTTCTGACCTCCAATAGTGCCAGGCAAACACTCATACACATAATAAAAACTTTTTAAATGTCTAATGTACAAGAAGAAAATATGATCCTTTTGTTCTTTTTTATGACAGGTTGAAGAGTTTATCTAATTATTCTTTATCAATAAAAACTCGGGAGTCAGATCAGAGAAGCAGCAGAGAAGTGACCAGTGACCTCCTCTCTCTCTCTCCTTCCTTGATCCAAAAGGGCTGAGAATCTTTCTAAGCCCCACTCTACTACTTCTGTGTCTCTCTCTCTCTATGTCCTCGGTCCTCCAAAACCTCTATGGCTAATTTTTGTCAGCTAGTAGCTAACTTTGCCCTCTGATGCAAAGTAAACTTTATTGGCAGTCTTGGGTGTGTCAGAATATAATCAAAACATCCCACAACATTCCCCCCTTTTTGTCAAAATAAAAAGGGAAGGTTATTTTACTCTAATACAGTGAAACTATATATAGTAATAACAATTATCAGGTAATAATTGCATTGACAATGTCCAGTCCATTTGCATTTGGCAAATTCAGAGAAAATACTCCACTATCTAGCCTATCTTGGTGAGTCCAAAGTTTTGTACCTAATTTACTTTCTATCCTAACTTGTATTACCACCCCAAAACTGTCTTTTTAGACCTCAAAACATTTTCTTAAATAAACAATTTAAGCTTTTATGTTCTCAGCCTTATGCACTTTACAACTCTTTTGTGGGTTTCTTTTCGGAATTTGATAACAAGGAAAACTGTAAATATAACTGTCTAGTCTTCAACCCCATCAGAAACTCTTGAAGGATATAATATTACCTGAGTAATGTTAGGAAGTGCAGCGCAAACAACTTCCAAAACTATAGAAATGACAGACATTTGGCTGCTTGGACAGTCACCCAAGAATTCTTCCTCTGAAACGTTGGGGTACCCATCTTTGAGAGTATTTGACAGGTAGGAGGAGGGAAGAGGGGGATCTGCGATTGGTATGTAAAATGAATAAAAATTTTCTTAATTAAAAAAAAAACTGGAAAAAAAAAGAGTATCTGACAGACTTTCCCCTGAAGCAGGAATTTTGAAAGACTGTCTTACCTTGTCTTGGCAAACTTGGACAGTCCCTTTCTTTTGTGCCCTGCTTGTCCACTTTGGATAACATCCTGTCAATAGTTGAGGCAAGGGCAGTTTCTTGCCCAGTGAACAAGTTAACTTTGCCTCAATGAAATCACCTCCATACAGAGATTCTTCAATGTCCATCATCCTTTTTTGAAGTAAATTAATACTGCCAGGAGCAGGCATGTCTCACTGTCATGAAAAGCTTTGTGTTATTAAAGCATCTTCAATGCCATATTCTGTAGGTCTCTGAAGTGTTTGAAGAACTTTTGTCTATCTAAAATGCATCTGTTTGACCTTGAAAATGTACCTAGCATGGCCAGATGGTTAGATGACTATTAACCTGTAATTTTTAATTATCCTTAATAGTTTGTAATAATAACTTTCAGGGACTAGAAATTTACATTACATTGTTAAATAAGCTGCATAGGTACAATACCTTAAACAAGAGTAGAAACATATATATTGTAGTCAGAAGTGTTCCTGTTTCCCACCTGTCCCACAGCAGCTTGGACAAGTAAACACACAGAGGCTTATATTACTTACAAACTGTATGGCCTATGGCTCAGGCTTCTTGCTAGCTGCTCTTATGACTTAACCATTTCTGTTCATCTCTAAGTTGCTACGCAGCCATGGCTCACCAGTATTTTCACATCTTGTTTCTCCTGGCGGTGCTGGCGTCTCCTGACTCTGCCCTTCTCCTTCCCAGCATTCTCTTAGTCTGCGCGCCCCGCCTATACTTCCTGCCTGGCTACTGGCCAATCAGCATTTTATTTATCAACCAATTAGAGCAACACATAGTCACAGCACACAGAAAGACATCCCACAGCAATATACAATATAACAAAAATAACCTTAAATTTTTATCAATATGCAAAAATCCATACCAATGTAAAATATTTTAAACTAGTCATTGCTTTATTAGTTTAAAAGACTGAATAATCTACCCTTTTGTCTTATCATTCATATATCCCCCCTTTTTTTTCAGAACGAGATCCTTGAATCTAATCTCCTTTGCTTAGTTTTCTCCCTGACTATGACCAATAACAGCTTGCAACCAACGCCCATAAATGATGATAAGCATCCATAATCCACCAAACAACCAAAAACCACCCACCCCACTTGGGGATGTGGGCATCATGTTCTTAAAATTACTTCCTGTTGTCTGGGGGTGATGGCATCTATAGGGGACCCTGAGAATATTAAGATAATGGTTAAGACCTAGGAGAACTATATGTTGTCCAGTTTTGGTATAATGGGAAGTTCCAGGCTTATCTGAAGTCCTGGCTGGATTAGTCTGTGAGACTGGACCATCTCAGCTAACAGACTTCAAATTGTTCTGAGCAGTTTGCAGTCCACAACTGATCTTTGGTTGATGTTTGTCAGCTTAATGGCATTACCACAATCCAAGTGGAATCATCTTTGTGGGGCCCCATCATCCTTTTCAAATGTTGCTGTTAGGAATTGTCACAGGTTCACTGTAGAAAACTTAAATATTTTAAATGTCATATGCTACAGATCTCAGAGAGGTCAAAGGACCACAATCTATTAAATACATCCGGGGTACACAAGCTTAATTCCTAGTTACCTGATGTATACTCAGGCCTGAAATCATGTACAAGAAGCTAGATGAAGCCTATTTCTAGAATTAGTACTCTATGTGGCCATTAATATCATGACAGAAAGTTTAAATATATACATATTAATCTTATAAATATTGAGATAATATTTATACCTTAAGAAAGGTTTTAAAGACTCAAATAAAACCAAAGAATTATGAGATTAGTTGCAATACAATAGTCTGTTAATTTTGGTTTTTGTTCTGTCCCATACCAGGTGGTTCTTCTGACATGGGACAGATTTTAGATTTTTCTTTAACAAGCATGCTTGGGTATAGGAAAGGAGAGAGTCACACTCCAACTCCAAAGCCAGCTTTAATCTTTAATTGTAATGGAACTATAAAAAGACCATTTGCCTTATAAGTCTGTAGAGAACAGCAGAAACAAACATTTGGGAAGATTTATGCAATTATATCCTGTTGGAAATGTGCTATATCATTAGACCAATTTACTCTTTTTCTTGGGACATTTTCTCTAGATGATTCATCCTTTTTCCTCAGATGTCTAATTTGTCCAGTGGTCTTCAAATTCCTTAGTTAGATACTTTTATTCTCCTGGAAAGACAAAAACAAAACTCTGCCCCAACCCTAACTTTGGGGTGTTTTCTTTTTTGGCAGGTTGTTTCTGATCAAATGAAAGGTGTTTGTTAGTCTTACAAATTAGTTTAGATTGAAGGGCAACAGTGTTTGATGAACTATCGCCTCTCCTAATCAAGAGGTCTCTCCTGATCTAATCTAATCTTTATCTATCTTGATGGTATCCATAGCTTTCCTTCTTCTGTGAAACCAAAAACAAAAACTCTTCCCGAACGTAACACATATCCTGGCTTCCATTCTGAAGTCAACACATCTTTAAAGTATATAGGCTCATTTAATTGAGCAGTTTTTTTTCCTATCCAGTGTGTCTACGCAATTGTTGTTCCTTTTTCATCAGCATTTAGAAAATTCAAAGTTAATAAAGCATTGTGTAATCTATTTCTGAGGCCTTTATTACCACTTTCTGTTTATTGAGCATATCTTTCTATAGCTGCTTGTCCTATAGGATTGTGTGGTATACCTGTAATATACTTTATATTGTAATAAGCAAAAAACTGTTTCATTTTACCAGAGACATGCTGGAGCATTGTCAGTTTTAATTTGTACAAGTATTCCCATTATGGCCATAATGTAATAATAAATATGTAATTTCAGAATCAGCCTTTTCAGAACTTAAAGCAGTTACTCATTGAAATCCTGAATATGTATCTGTGGTATGGTGCACATCTTTTAATTTTCACCACAAAATATGCATCCATTTGCCAAATTTCATTTCATTAAGGACCTTTTGGGTTACTTTCCACAGGTAATAGAGTTTGGTTATACAAAGAACAAGTAGGACATTTCTTTATAATTTCCTTGGCTTGTTGGCAAGTGATAGAAAAATCTTTCTTTAAACCTTTGCTATTAACATGACATTTCTGATGAAATTCTGAGGCCTCTAATACATTTCCTACCAATAGCTGATCAGCTTCATCATTACCTTGTGCTAGAGGGCCTGATAGACCCATATGCGATCTGATACGTGTTGTATACAAGGGATGATTTCTATTTTTGATTATTTCTTGTAACTGAATCATCTGGAATAAGTTTAGCAGTTTTAATATGTAAAACAACTCTTCCTGCATATTGAGAGTCAGTTAAGTATATTAAGAGGTTCTGGAAAATCCATTAATACCATGAGAGTAGCATATAATTCTGACTTTTGAACAGAATCATAAGGGCTTTAAGGCACTTTAATTTCCTGACTTATAACCTGTCTTTCCCGATTTATTTGTGTTGGTATAGAATTAGAGACTCCAGAAATTGGTGTTCTTTGTACCATGTGATGGATCCAGTTCTTTTTATAAACTGAAGTCTTTGCCAATGTTCATTTTCTGCCCATAATGAGGAAATTTCAACATTACTAAAAGGTACACAATTTCTGTTAGTTCTATTCCTAATCAGTGATGAAGTTTCAATTTTCCTTTCAGAATCAATTCAGAAACCTTTTCTACATAGGTCTTTAAGTGTTTACTCTGTTAGTGTGGTTAAAAAAAAAATCTAGGGCTGGAGAGATGGCTCAGCGGTTAAGAGCACTGACTGCTCTTCCAGAGGTCCTGAGTTCAATTCCCAGCACCCACATGGCAGCTAACAACTGTCTGTAACTCCAAGATCTGACACCCTCACACAGACAGACATACAGGCAAAACACTAATGTATATAAAAGAATAATAAATAATTTTTTTTTAAATCTATTCTATGTCTCAGTTGCCTTTAGCCTACTGGCTATGGGTGAGATAGGACCTCTGTTGGTCATTTCTGTATCGAACACACAGATTGCAAGCCCAGTGCCACTTTGAGATCTTTGGCAGCAGTTAACTCTGCAGCTCACACACGATTGAGCCTTATGATAATGAGTATTCAGAGACGGGTAACGCCTGGGGGGCACTCACCAACCTAAGACAGAGCACCTGTGTGGCCTGGGCAGGCGTCTCCATGACGGGTAAGGTGACCTGCTGACGTCCCACGCAACCCAAGTCAGAAGCTCATGGGTAACTGCTGCCTTGCTTGCGCACCTTGACCTTGAGATCCTCCCTATGCCAATTCCCTGCCAAGTTCCACCCTCCTGAATGCTTAAGAGAAGTTCCTTGTCTGTGTATCTTGAATAATGGGCGTTAACAGATTAGAAGCAAGATTATAAAACATCAGTAGCGAACTTCTGCCCTCCGGGGTCCTCCCATTGTGCTGTAAGCCTGTATTTAAGATCTCCTCCCCCCTTCAATAAATGACATTCGGCATTTAAAATTTAAAAAAAAAAAAAAATATATATATATATATATAATTGAATGAATCCTGCGAATGTAATCTATGAATACCACAAATGTGATTAATATCATGAGTGTAATTAATGAATATCATGAGTGTAATTTAAAAAATAAATAAATAAATTAAAAAAAATCTATTCTAAGATATTATCTTCCTTCTGCATAAGAATTCTTGTAGGAGAATGCAGAGAAGGTATTATGACCAGGATACAATCAAGCTCTGGATCCAAGCAATCCACATGTGCATCCTGTAATTCCTCTTCTACCAAAACCAATTCTCTTTTAACCTCAGCTGATAATTTTCTTGACTATTTAAGTCCTTATCACCTTGTAAGATTTTAAATAAATTACTTAGTTCTTAAGTTGTCAATCCAATTGTGGGCTAAAGCCAGTTAATATCTCAGCAATTTTTGAAAATCATTAAGAGTTTGTAATTGATCTTTCTGATTTGTTCTTTTCGTGGCTTACTTTTTTTGTAAACATGTCTTATGTCATAGGTAATTATGACATAATTATACAATAACTAATAAAAATACAAAGAATCTCCTCTTTGTATTTTTTCAGGAGCAATTTGTAATCTGCAACAGGCTGGGAATTATTAGTAGTAGGCACTGTGAAGGCAAATTTTTCTCTTATAAAGGTATAGTATAAAAGCAGTCTTTTAGATCAATCAATATAATAGACCATCCTTTAGGTAATAAACAAGGGAAAGAAAATCCAGGCTGTAAAGAGCACATTGGCTGGATCACCTTATTAATAGCTCTTAGATCTGTTACCATTCTCCATTTTTCAGATTACTTTTTAATGACAAATATAGGAGAATTCCAAGGACTGGTCAGTTCTTCAATATGTTGAGCATTTAGCTGCTCCTTTACCAGGTGTTCTAATGCCTGTAATTTTTCTGATGTCAAAGACCATTGTTCCACCCAGTTTTGTCAGTTAACGATTTGAGAGTCAGGGCTGTTGGTACATTTGAAAGATTAGCAACTATTGTGTCCTGCTTATGTACAACCTTAATGGTTGGTGAGTGTTCTTTTTTTTTTTTTTTTTTTTTTTGGTTTTTTCGAGACAGGGTTTCTCTGTAGCTTTGGAGCCTGTCCTGGACTAGCTCTGTAGACCAGGCTGGCCTCAAACTCACAGAGATCCACCTGCCTCTGCCTCCCGAGTGCTGGGATTACAGGCGTGCACCACCACCTCCTGGCCAGACTGTACTTGATAATACCTTTTAATATTTTTCTCAGAAGCATACATTAGTTTTGGTTTAGTTCTGAGATTGAAGGAATGTTAATCTCAGTTTTTCATTGTAACAAATCACATCACCATAAATTCATTGCTATGTTAGCCACATATGGCTTTAGTTTTCCTGTCTGTCCTTCTGGCCCTATATCCTCGACCCATCTTGCATTTTGTTTTATCTGAGATAAAGTTCCAATCCCTAGAAGCTGAATGTTGGTGAAGGTGTGTCACATCTGCGCTTGTGTCTAGTAAACCTTCAGTCACAAGGCCATTTATCTGGATTTTTAGCTTTGGTCTTTGATCATTTATAGACGGTTGCCAAAACACTAGTTTTTTGGTATCTCCTGAAAATTTTGTTTTCTTCTATTTATATACTGAAAATTTGTTTTGTACTAATTATCTGCAGAAGCTCTTCTGTCATCCAGAGCTTTTTTTCTCCCACAATAGCCATTAAGTTTTTTATTGCTCTGTGCATCCACAGAGCACAGAGTTTCCCCAAATTTGATAGTGGGGCCTGCGAGGTACCCCTAAGGTGTGTACCAATGGCAAAGGGTTATCTTGCCTGGCCCTTGTTGATCTCCATTTATTAGTCCAGTGCCGGCCTTTGCCATACCTTCTGTATATTCCAGAAGGCTAGGGCCTTCTGTTTGGATTATCTCTAGAAGAAATATTGTTTCTAAGAACACCTTGCCTACAGTCCTTTTTCAGATGACCTGGTTTACTACAATTAAAACATCTAACCTTTTGATTTTTCTTAAAATTTTTAGAAATCCCTTCTATGAAGAATCATATGGGTGCTGATCTAGCCTTTAAAGGCCTAATGGCCCTTCTGCATTCTGGATTCACATTTTCAAAAGCCAAATATTCAATTAATATTTGTCCAACTTCTGGATCTGATATCATTCTATTTACAGCTTTGTTTTAAACAAAGTCAATCTTTGTTTAAAAAAAAAAATCAGTGAAGGCTAGTTTTGGGCCTTGTATAATTTTAGAAAATGACTCAGTCTTCTTTCCTGATTCTTCAACCCTATCCCAAGCATACAAAGCTGTTGTACAGCATAGGGCCAAGGTGTGCTCATCAAATCAAATCTGTCTTTGCAAATCAGCCTACTGGCCTTCACTGAGAAGCTGTTCTTAAGAAATTTCAATACCTCTCACCCTACTTCATTTTTCTATGACCCTAGCTTCCTCTCTCCACTAGGTTTTCCATTGTAACTGAGCACCAGCTTCCAGTATTGCTATAGCCAAATCATTCCAGTCTTGTGAAGTAACTCTGTTCTGAGTGGCTCATGTATTTAACATCTGCTTCACATAAGGTGAATGCACACCATATGAAAATACTGCTTCCTTAAATATCTTCAAATCTTAACATTTCTACAAGATTCTAGTTTACTTCTAAATAGCCTTGGGGTACATATCACCTAGTGGTCATTCTTGAATGGTAACTGGATAAAATAAGGTTAGTTTTTTTTTAATAACCTTGGGCTGTTCCTCTTCAGTGTCATAATGCAATGGTGCAGTAGGTTCTGCTCTAAACTCCTCTGTAGCATGAATCTTAGAGAGTCTTATTAATAAAATCAAACCTGAGGCCAGTTATTGGGGTGAACACTGGAAGGTCAGAGAGACAGAATAAGCCACAGCTATCTCACTTCGCCGAATCCTCAGCTGGTCTTGTTTCCTCAGACTGGAAGCTTCTATGTCCTCATATCCGAATGGCTCTCAGCTGAACTGCTGCTAGAAGCCTGAATGCTTAACCAGCCCAATGCTTCTCCAGGCCAAATGCCTACCCAGGCCAAATGCCTACCCAGGCCAAATGCCTCGAGTTTCTTCACGCCTTATATACCTTTCTGCTCTCTACCACCACTCCCTGGGATTAAAGGCTGGCTTTCTGGGATTAAAGGTGTGTATCACCGTGCCTGGCCGTTTCCAGTGTGGCCTTGAACTCACAGAGATCCAGAGGGATTTCTGTCTCTGGAATGCTAGGATTAAAGGCGTATGCTACCACTGCCTAACCTCTATGTTTAATATTGTGGCTGTCCTGTTCTCTGACCCCAGATAAGTTTATTAGCATACACAATATTTTGGAGAACACAATACCACCACACTCCTCTGTGAATATTTTTCTTAGTTTCATTAGTAGGTCTTTGTAAGGCTTGTATCTTATCAATTTTTTGTATTTGGCACCCATATCTAACCACTTTAAGGATTAGAAATGAGTTACTAAACTGATGATGATTATAACAACATTATGTTGATCCCAACTAAGCTGATTATACCTTAATTTAATTTTTTAATTTTTGAACCATTCATTGTTGAACCATACAGAAACCTAACTCCCTGCATTGTAGTACTGTTCCCCATTCTTTTTTTCTTTTTTTTTTTGTCTCGAGACAGTTTCTCTGTATAACAGTCCTGGCTGTCCTGGAACTCATTTTATAGACCAGGCTAACCTTGAACTCACAGAGATTCATTTGCCTCTGCCTCCCAAGTGCTGGGATTAAAGGCGTGTGCCACCACTGCCTGGCTTGTTCCCCATTTTTTTATTATTATTATTATGTATACAGTGTTCTGTCTGCACATATCCCTGCAGACCAGAAGAGGGCACCAGATCTCATTACAGATGGTTGTGAGCCACCATGTGGGTGCTGGGAATGTGCGGAAGCAGCCCTCATGGCAGGAATAGAGGGCATGGGGCTGCCTGAATGACAAAGCCAGCCAGTGGTGGGTGGCTAACTCTGGTGGCATTTGGAGCCCAGCCAACTGTGGCATTTGGGGCCAGGACTGGGCCACAGATGGAAGCTACTGTAAAGAGGCTGCAGCATTGCGCACTGCCTCGTGATCTCATGCCCCACGTTGGGCATCAGATGAATCATTTACCTAATTACTCTTTGTCAACAAAGACTCAGGAGTCAGATATCAGGGTAAGGACGTGAATGGTCAGAGAAGCGACCGTGACCTCCTCCCCCTCCTTCCTCGATCCAGAAGGGCTGAGAGTCTTTCTAAGTCCCACTCTGCTATTTCTGTGTCTCTACACATCCTAAGCCCTCCAAACCTCTATGTCTCCACCCTCTGATTCAATGTAAACTTTATTGGCAGTCTCAGGTGTGTCAGAATGTGATCAAAATATCCTACAACACAGGCTGTCACTAATTAACTCAGTAGGTAGAAAGCCTGGTCTCAGTCTCAAAAGATCTGCCTGCCTCTGCCTTCTCAGTCTACCACCACTGTGCCTGACCTTACTGTTATTTTTGAAGGAAAAAAAAACTTTATAGGAGGGTATATCATATGTATTGTAGAATTCTTCAAACTTTAGGAGGCGCGAATGCACTACAGTGCATATGTGGAGGCCAGAAGATGGCATTGGAGTTGGTTCTCTACTTCCATCTTTACATGTTTTCTGGGCATTAAATTCAGTTTGCCAGGTTTCCGTAACAAAAGTCTTTACTCT
>CABHPR010124960.1:2114-15678 GCA_902168415.1 Peromyscus melanophrys
AAGGAAGGAAGGAAGGAAGGAAGGAAGGAAGGAAGGAAGGAAGGAAGGAAGGAAGGAAAAAACAAACATAGGAAGGTTATATCTGGAGTTTGTTGGTGTCTTTGAGAAGGCTCTTTCAGGGACCTCTGTAAATGAGGAGATGGTTCTGGGATCTTCTTGCACCAGGAGGTCCACCTGAAGGTCTTTCTCAGGGGTGTATTTAACACCGGGGCCATCCTTAAACTCTGTGATAACCATGGAATTACAGAGCGTTCTATGATTGAGTAGGAGGCTGTTTGTTTCTGGTTTGTTAGGACCAGGCTGGGGAGGCGGCCCATGTTGGTAGAGGACTTGCCTTGCAAGCTTCGGTATCCGTGTCTGATCCTCAGAACCCACGAGGGGGGGGGGGGGGCTGGGCATGGTAGCTCAGTTGTCGTCTCCACATTGGGGAAGTGAACACAAGCCATCAGGAGTCTGTCATTGAGACTGCAGAGTCCAGGGGAGGGGATCATGAGGCTCCACCCCTCCTGGAGGAGGTATGGGCTGTCAGTGATTGCTTTGAGCCATGATTCTCAATGGTGTAGCCACTGGGAAGTTGCCTTTGTTCAAGTAAATAACCCCTAATCCATGCTCATGCAGGTACCCCTAATTAAATTCAGTGGGCCACAAAAACAAACAAGACACCCCACAAAAGTAGGAAGGGGACTTCCCAGAAAGAAGGGGTTGGCAGAAAGGAGAGGGTTAGAGAGGCTAATGGAGAGTATGATTAAAGTACATTAGATATATGTGTGAAGTTGTGAATGAATAAAATAACCCCTGAGAAACTAAAAGATCCATTCCAGAGCCCTGTCACTTGGGGAAGAAAGTTCCTGAAGTTTACACCATATATATACTCTGTAAAAGGGCATATAGTAAACATTTTAGGCTTTGTGGGGCATATACAGTCTCTGTGCTGGCTACTCAACTCTGCCTTTGAAGTAAGAGGTAATAAGTAATACATGCATGAATTAACATGGCAGTGTGCTAATAAAACTTTAATCATAAAAGTAAGTAGAGGGCCTGATCTGGCAGCAGGCTGGAGTTTGCTCTGTATAAACCAGAGGGAAGGGGTAAATGGGTTCCTGAGCCTTCTGTCAGCCCTCTAACCCAGCAGTTCTCAAACTGTGGGTCGCGACCCCTTTGGGGTCAAACTGTCCTTTCACAGGGGTCACCTAAGATCATCAGAAAGCACAGATATTTACATTACAATTCCCAACAGTAGCAAAATTACAGTTATGAAGTAGCAATGAAAATAATGTTACAGTTCGAGGTCACCACATGAGAAACTGTCTTAAAGGTTGAGAACCACTGATAACCCCTCTCCCCATCAGGATCTTGCGTATCCAGAAGGAGACTCCAACCCTCCAGCGGAAGGAGCCCCCACCTTCGGTGCTGGAGGCTGACCTCACAGAAGGCGACCTGGCCAATTCCCACCTGCCCTCTGAGGTGCTCTACATGCTCAAGAATGTCCGGTGAGTGTCAGGGTCTGGATGTCCCGAGGTTCCTGCAGGGCTTGGGGCTGCTGGGACCTCCCCCACCTTCTCTCACTGCCCGTCCTACAGGGTGCTGGGTCACTTTGAGAAGCCGCTCTTTCTGGAGCTCTGCCGGCACATGGTTTTCCAGCGTCTCGGGCAGGGGGACTACGTCTTCCGGCCTGGTCAGCCAGATGCCAGCATCTACGTGGTTCAGGATGGGCTACTGGAGCTCTGTCTGCCAGGACCTGTGAGTGGACCCCACAGCGCCACTGTGGGAGGGTGGGCACTGGGCGTTTCTGCTGGAGTTGGACACTACCTTTGAAAGTGTGTGGTCAGAAGTGAGGTTAATGATGGCTTAGTGTGGAGCTCAATGGAGGGACAGCAGGTGTGGCTCAGTAGTAGAGACTCTACCTGGAATCCCCCGGTGAAGTGCTCGCTGGTGAGTACTTGCCTGGTATGTGCAGGGCCCTGGGTTCTAGTTGTAGTGCTATAAAAATATCAGAGGACTGAGTGACCGTTTGGGGAGGTCCACACAGAGGGACGAGGAATGATGTGCAGGAAACAGCAGCTGGCTAGAAGGTTGGTGAGTTCGGTTATTACTGGGGTGAATCAGAGGTCAGGTCCAGTGCCAGCCACTGGGAGGCGGCCAGCACTGGTCAACGGCCTCTGTGTCTCAGGACGGGAAGGAATGTGTGGTGAAGGAAGTTGTCCCTGGAGACAGCGTGAACAGCCTTCTGAGCATCCTTGACGTCATCACCGTGAGTGACAGCTCCACGCTGGGTAGAAAGGTGGGAGTCCCCATTTCATGAGCTCTGATGCTGCTCGTGGTCACTTGAACCAGGAGGGCTGCAAGGAGCAGCGAGTGGGCTCCCAGATCTTGATCTCACCTCTTCTTCCCGCACACCTCCCAGGGTCACCAGCATCCCCAGCGGACTGTGTCAGCTCGGGCTGCCCGGGACTCTACGGTACTGAGGCTCCCAGTGGAAGCCTTCTCGGCTGTCTTCACCAAGTACCCTGAGAGCTTAGTGCGAGTGGTACAGGTCAGCTGGCCTTTCACCTCCTCCGTGGGCGGCGGCGGAACACCCCACCCTTGTACCCACCCCACCTATCCCAGGCATCAGTGCTGTGGTGGATAGGCGGGACTTGTTGCTTATCACTCCTGAGCAGCAGACCTCCACGGAGGCTGCTGATGCTGACTGCTTACTTGCCTGACCACTCCCCTCTCCTGGTCCTGCCCCAACCCCTGCAGATCATCATGGTGAGGCTGCAGAGAGTCACCTTCCTGGCGCTTCACAATTACCTGGGTCTGACCAATGAGCTCTTCAGCCATGTGAGTTGGACATAAGCACAAGAGGATGTGGAGACACAGTGGGGGACGCTTAGTCATGCTATAAATTACTCTCCAATCCCCTACCCCAGGAGATCCAGCCCCTACGCCTGTTCCCCAGCCCTGGCCTCCCAACCCGCACCAGCCCCGTCCGTGGCTCTAAACGGGTAGTCAGCACCTCGGGTACCGAGGAAGCCCCAAAGGAGACCTCTGGCCGGCCCCCTGACCCCACCGGAGCCCCACTGCCTGGACCTGCAGGTACCTGAGTGACTCCTTCCTGCTCTCCCCAGCCGTGGACTTGAGCCCATTCAGCCCTGTCTGTGGCGTCTGTGCTCTCCAGTCCCTCGATTTTGTGTGTGTTTTTTTTACATGTATTTATTTATGGAGGGGGTGCACACATGCTGTAGCAGCAGTGGCAGTCAGAGGACAACTTGTGGAGTTAGCTCTCTCTTTCTACCAGGGCTAGAATTCGGGGCACCAAGCTTGATGCCCTTACCCACTGAGCCTGGTTTTGCAGATTTAAATTGACCCTGCCCCAGGTGCCAACTGTTTCTCACTCTCTGGTCCTAGTGTGAGGTCTGTGGATCTGAGTGCAGGCTCATGAGCGTTTGTCTCCCCAGGGGATCCTGTGAAGCCCACATCTCTCGAAGGCCCCTCGGCCCCTCTGCTGAGCCGCTGCATCTCCATGCCAGTGGACATCTCAGGTTTGGAGCCCCGGTGGGCGGGAGTAAGGGGTGGGTGGTACGGAAAGGACTGTCAGGGGTCTAGATTTGAATCTAGGATGTGCCGCTTTTCAGTCCTGATTTATTGTCTTACCTACAAAATGGGCATATAGCTCCTATTTCCTTGGTTCTTACCTTTGGTGGGTGTGCTCTGAGATCAATCTCCTCCCAACTGTGTTAAGAAGGATGCAGAAGTAAAGTGTGGTCATCATTTGGTCATGTCTGTCATGGTTGCAGCATTAGCCTGGAATTAAGATTGGTTATAGCTGTGGTCACTAACTTATTGGTTTACTTACTTACTTGGAGCTGGGGGTGGAACCCAGGACCTTACACATTCTAGGCAAATACTTCATCATTGAGCTCCACCCCAGCTCCATCCTTATTGGCTTTATTGTCTCTCCTCCATGCATAGGCTTGCAGGGTGGGCCTCGTTCCGACTTTGACATGGCCTATGAGCGTGGCCGGATATCTGTTTCCCTTCAAGAAGAGGCATCTGGGGGACCTCAAACATCATCTGCTAGGGTGAGGTCCTCTCTTTTCTCCCATCTCACCACAGCCCCCCTTTCAGAACTCTGGCCTTGGCCAGTTGGTGAATCACATGAAAAGGTCAACTGGGGGGGCTCACAGGGAGTCACATGTCCTGCCTTACACAGACTCCGACTCAGGAGCTCCGGGAGCAGCCAGCGGGTGCCTGTGAATACAGCTACTGTGAAGATGAGTCGGCCACAGGTGGCTGTCCCTTTGGGCCCTACCAGGGCCGCCAGACAAGCAGCATCTTTGAGGCTGCAAAGAGAGAGCTAGCCAAGTTGATGCGGATTGAGGTGGGCAGACCGTGGAGGGAAGCAGGGTATGAGGGAGGCAGGTGAAAGGCTGGCTGGGTCCATCTCATCTCCCTCCCTCCCCAGGACCCCTCTCTCCTGAACAGCAGAGTCTTGCTACATCACGCCAAAGCTGGCACCATCATAGCCCGCCAGGGGGACCAGGTAAGGCTCACCCTTGACCTGTGGTACCAGATCTCTCCTCTTGTGGCCTCCATGATTCTGTGATGTACCTCCTTCCATCCTCGGTGCTGCCTGCTCGGATAGGTGCCCATTAAATAGGCAGGACCAGGGCTGGGGATGTAGAGTACTCTCCTGGCGTGCATGAAGCTTTGGTTTCACTACCAGCACAACGTAAACTGAGCGTGGTGGTACATGCTTGTCATCCTACTACTCGGGAGGTAGAGGCAGGAGGATCAGAAGTTCAGGGTCATCCTCAGCTTCATAATGAGTTCAAACTTACTCTGAGCTACATGAGACATGGTCTTTAAAAGCCAAGAATTAAATATATTTATTTATATAAAAATAGAGATAAGGGGTGTGTGTGTGTGTGTGTGTGTGTGTGTGTAAAGTTGACCCAGAGACCATACATTCTCTTCTGTGTTGAGAAGGATGCAGAGGAAGGGCACAGTCATCAATTGTGTCTGCCATGGTTGTGGTACTTGGCATGGAGCTAGGTTGGTCTTTCATTCATCTTTATAATTATTACTGCTACTTATAGTAATCTTGGCACTGGGATGGAACCAGTACTTCACACATGCTAGGCAAGCGCTTTGCCACTGGGCAGCACCCCAACTCCGTCTGCATGTTTCTGTGGCCTCCGTCCACTCACAGGTGCGTAGGGTGTCTCCTGTGTAAGCCTGAGGCATCAGGGGTGTGATAGTGTGTCTCCATATCCTCCATATCCCTCCGTTCTCTGTATGGGGAATGTGAGGCCTGCCAAGGGAAGAAGCTAGGATCTTATATTCAGATGTCAAAGAGGGGAATCTGGGATGAATTGGTGAGACCTGAAGTCTATATTCCTTTTTTTTTCTTTCCTTGTTTTTATGTGTATACATGTGCATACTGTTTTCATTTGTGTGGATGCCTGTATGAATGCATGCATGTGCACATGGATGCATGAATTTAAAGGCTCATGGTTGATGTCAGGAATTATCCTCCGTCAACATCTCTCATTCCAACCTAGAGTTCACCAATACACTCAGTCTCTAGCTAGCTTGTGCTGGGGATCTAGTCTCCTCCCGAGGCTGGAATTACAGGTGGTCTGCCATACCCACTGACATTTCTGTAGGTTCTTGGGGATCTGAACTCTGATTGTCACACGTTAGCAGCAAGTGATTTAACAGCGGAGCCAGTTCCCAGCTTCTGAGTTGAAATCCACACTTTGTGTCCAGTTCCTTGTGTGACGCCAGGCAAAGACTCTAGAAAGTCCTTGGCCTCCTCAGTCCGTGGGTGTGAAGATAGTAAGCAGAGCTGTCAGCTCCTTGCATCAGCACAGAGGTGATGACCCAGGAAAGCTTTACAGGGGCTTGTAGCTCAGTGTGTCTCTAGTGACAGTTGAAGCCAGCAATGGGATAGAGGCTCTGAGAACCTGGGCTGGAGTTGGGGGGTCAGGTGGAATATGACCCCTATTGATAGTTGAGAGGTCCTGTCATGTGATGAGGGTGTTCTACCATCCCCTCGTAGCAGGCACAGGCTCCTTTCAGGAGAGGAAGTCAGATAAGGCTGATGTCAACCCTGTGTGGCCCCAGGGTTGAGGAAGCGCAGTCACACAGGCCCCTGCAGGCCTTGCTGATCAGGAAGATGGCTGAGTCGGACCCAGCCCTGGGCTCCAAAAAGGCCTGACTGGTCTGTAGCCCCTGCAGGAGGCTTTGCTCTATTTGTCTTCTTGGCTTTGTTGGGAATGGCTATGGTGCTCTGCCTATCTCTAACGTTTCATACCAGTGCTTTTTAAAAAAGGGTTTATTTATTTTATTTTTTTGAAACAGGGTTTCTCTGTATAGCCCTGGCCATCCTAGAACTCACTCTGTAGATCAGGCTGACCTCAAACTCAGAGATCCGACTGCCTCTGCCTCCCAAGTGCTGGGATTAAAAGTGTGTGCCACCACTGCCTGGTTAGCTTGATTTATTTTTATGTGCATGAGTGTTTTGCCTGCGTATATGTATATACACCATGTGTGTGCAATGCCTGTGAAGGCCAGAAGAGGGCAACAGAGCCCCTGGATCTGGAGTTATAGATGATTGTGAGCTGCCTAATGTGGGTATTGAGAACTGAACCCAGGTCTTCTGCAGGAGCAGCCAGTGCTTTTAACCACTCACTTATTCTCTAGACCTCAGTACTTGTGTGTGTGTGTGTGTGTGTGTGTGTGTGTGTGTGTGTGTGTGATGGAAATGTAACCCACAGCCTTTGCCCATGCTAGGCCAGTGCTCTATTACTAAGCCACCCCTCCCCACTCCAGCATTTAAAAATGGATATATTTATTTTAACTGGGTGTTAGTGGTACGCACCTTTAGTTCCAGCACTCAGGAGGCAGAGGCAGGTGGATTTCTGAGTGTGAGGCCAGCATGATCTACATAGTAAGACCCTGTGTCTTACTGTGTAAGTTTTCTATTGCTGTGAAGAGACACTATGACCATGGCAACTCTTATAAAGGAAAACAGTTAATTGGGGTGGCTTCCAGTTTCAGAGGTTTAGTCCATTATCATCATGGCAGCATGCAGGCAGACATGGTGATGGAGAAGGAGCTGAGAGTTCTGCATCTTGATCCATAGGCAACAGGAAGTGAACTGTCTCACTGGGCATAGCTTAAGCATAGGAAACCTCAAAGCCCACCCCTACAGTGACACACTTCCTTCAATAAGACCACACCTCTTAATAGTGCCACTCCTTTTGGGGGCCATTTTCTTTAAACCACCACACCACATCCTGTGTCAAAATTTTTTTTTAATTTTTAAAATTATGTGTATTGGTATTTGCATGTGAGTACAGGTGCCCGTGGAGTCCAGAGGCATCAGATCCCATGGATCTGGAGTTATGGACAGTTGTGGTTGTACCCAACATTGGTGCTGGGAAGCAGACATGGGTCCTCTACAGTAGCAATATGCACTTTAAGCCACTGAGCCTTGCTAGTGCCCTTCCCGAACTGTCACAGCTTTGATTGCTATGAATTGTGAAGTGTGTGTGTGCCCCCTAGACAGGTTACTAGAATCCCCAAGCAATGCAAGGGCTCATCCAGACTAAAGTATCGGTGTGTCAGAACCCTATCACTGTAATACAGAGACACCCTGCTGTACACAAGCATCTTCCCAAGTCAGCACCATCTCTAAGGCATAATCCGCATCTCTAATGGAAAATTTCAAGTTCACAGTGCTCCCAAATCTAAAACCTTGTGTCAACATGATATAAGTAAGGAAGTCCACACTTGACCTGGGACAGATTTCAGTCAAACAAGCAGTAAAAAGAGTGTATGAAATTATCTTTAAGGGGATGGAAGGATGGCTTAGTTGGTAAGGTATGTGCTTTGCAAGCACGAGGCCGTGAGTTCGATCCCCAGAACCCACATTCCCACATTAAAATGCAGGGTGTGGTGTGGTGCTGTTTGCCTGTGATCCCAGCACTGGGGAGGCAGAGGCAGGAGGATTGGGAGGGTTCCGGGTTCTCCTCAACTACACAGCAAGGTTGAGACCGCTTAGGTTATATATAAGACCACGTCTTGAAAAGACTAACCTAGCCGGCGCTGGTGGCGCACGCCTTTAATCCCAGCACTTGGGAGGCAGAGGCAGGCGGATCTCTGTGAGTTCGAGGTCAGCCTGGGCTACAAAGTGAGTTCCAGGACAGGCTCCAAAGCTACACAGGGAAACCCTGTCTCGAAAAACCAATTGAAAAAAAAAAAAAAACAAACTAAAAAGAATTAGCTTTAGGTTATGCATATAAGATGTGTGTGAGACAAAAATGACATCTGTTTAGACCTGTATCCTGTCACCAAGATGCCTCATATTACTTCTGCAAATATTCCAAAATCCAGGAGGGAGGATTCCAGAACACAAAACACTTCTAGTCCCAAGCACATTGAAAAAGGGATCCTCAGCCCATGTTATAACAAGGGATCTGGTTAAACAGGTTTTGAGAAATACTGTTTTATCCTCTCTTGGAAATTCTGAGTGAGTTCATTAGCATGCTCAAGGCCCTGAAGTCCTGCACTAAAATTTTCCTAATCTTGCTGAGTGGTGGTGGCAAACCCCTTTAATCCAGCACTTGGAGGCAGAGGCAGGTGGATCTCTATGGGGCCAGCCTGTCCCATTTACAGAGAGAGTTCTAGGACAGCCGGGGCTACACAGAGAAACCCTGTTTGAAAAAAGAGTTCCTAATCTGGAACTGGCAATCATGACAGCTCAGTTGGTGAAAGAACTTGCTGTACAAGCCCAAGGACCAGAGTTCAAATCCCCAATACCTAAGCTAAGCAAGCACTGGGTGCCAAGGGTAAACTTGTCTCAAAAAACAATTGAGCCAGGTTCAGGGACACATGTAATTCTGGAGGTGGAAGAAGATAGATTTCTGTTAGTTTGAGATTAGCCTGGTCTACACAGCGAGTTCTAGGCCATCCAGGGATACACAATGAGACCTTGTCTCAAGCAAATCACAACAGAAAGAAGATGGACAGCATCTGAGGAACAACACCCAGGCTGTCCCTCTGACTTTCATATGTCACATAACCTGTGTGAACACACACACACACTCCCAATACAGTAACACCCATAGCATGGTTTTAATAATTCCTGTATGTAATCCACATACTGCCTGGAAATTGTCTCAGAAGGTTCTGGTGTGGGTCCCTTTCACCTTGCCCCTCATCACTGTTGCTGCTGTGTCTCGTCAGACAGGTTGGTGTGCTGGACAGAGAAAGATCTTCCCATCTCTAGGTGGTTTCAATTCCTCTTTTATAAAGGGGTGGGGCTAGGATGTGTCTGGCTGGTGAGGCTAACCACAAAAGAGAGAAACAGCCATATACTGAGCATTTGCCATGTCCAGGATCCTGTCCTGCTTGCTAGACAGGAGGCAAAAAAATATCTGTGTGCTTTTGGTGAGTCAGCAGTTCTGATGGATGGCACTCAGGAGCATATAAATCCTTGTAAACTCAGAGGGCTAGCGCTACAAAGGCCACATTCTTGGCACTACAAAGACTGGCCGGACAGGGCAGTGCCTCTAAGGATCTGAGCACCACCATCAGAGCAGGAAGGGTGGGGCGATGAGTTAGGTTTAGGTGGAGGAAAGGTCAGTCTAGATAGAGAGCAAGTTGTGCAAAAGTCCTGGGGTGACACTGCCTAGCTTGAACAGCCAGGAGTGTGCGTGTACGTGCGTGCATGCATGCGTGTGTGTGTGTGTGTGTGTGTGTGTGTGTGTTCATGAAACAATGCACATGTGGAGGTCAGAGGACAGCTTGGGGGAGCCTGTTCTTTCTTCCTTTCACCATATGAGACCTGGCATTGAACTCAGGTTGTCAGGCTTGGCAACAAGTACATTTACCAGCAGAGCATCTTGCCTGCCCCTGTTTTTTTCTTTTTTGAGGTCTCAAGTAGACCAGGCTAGCCTGGAATTCCCTGTAGTCCAGGGGGCCCTGAACTGGAGCCCCTCCCGCCTCTGCCTCCTGAGTGCTGACCTTAGCACCACACCTGTTGGATCCCTAGCACTTGGGGAGGGGTGGGAAAAAAGAAAAATACTTTGAAATACCTTGAAATAGAAAGGAACATGCTCCTTGGAGGACACAGAAGCAGTCGGGGGATCAAATGGAATAGTTAGACCAGCACAAAGGGACCTATTGCTTTAAAGGTTTTTATTCCTTTGCTTGTTTGTGGGAGTATATGTGGGCGGGCGTGCACAAGCATACGTGTTGGTCAGAGGACAGCCTTTGGAAGTCAGTTCTCTCCTTCCACTATTTGGAGCCCAGGGATTGAATTTGGATGTCAAGCTTGGGAGCAAGTGCTTTTACTCTGAGTCAGTGCAAAAGCCCCAGAGAGGCTCTTTTCAAGGCGGATCCCATGATTGAATAGTAGTTCATAACTCATACAGTTTGCCTGTTTAAAGTGTATATTTTACTGAGTTTTTATCCATTCACAGAGTTATGGGATCAATTTTAAGACATTTGATCACCTTGAAAAGATCTTAGCTACCAACCTCTCACCGAAGGCCTGGCAATCACTAATCTTTCTTTCTCCATAAATGTGTCTGCTTTATTTTTATGAGACAGGATCTCACATTGCCCAGGCTGGCCTTGAACTCCTCATCCTTCTTTCTCTACCTCTCAAGTGCTGGGATTGCAGGCATCTGTCCCAGGCCTGGCTCTGTGTAGGTTTTTTTTTTTTTTTTTGGTTTTTTCGAGACAGGGTTTCTCTGCGTAGCTTTGCACCTTTCCTGGAGCTTACTTGGTAGCCCAGGCTGGCCTCGAACTCACAGAGATCCGCCTGGCTCTGCCTCCCAAGTGCTGGGATTAAAGGCATGCGCCACCAATGCCCGGCCTGTGTAGGTTTTTGCAGCCCCCTGCTGAGTTTCTTTTGAAAAGAATTCATGGGCCTTAATCTGGCCTAAGAGTTTGGTGACCCATTAGCAATGTCTGTTCTGGGTGCAGATTCTGGTGTAGATACATACATAAGATCATCCTAGCTGCAGAATTCAACCAACAAGGACTGAAAATGTATTTAGTGTGGCTGGAGAGATGGCTCAGGAGCACCTGCTGCTCTTCCAGAGGACACAGATTCAACACTCAGTACCCACACAACTCACAACTGCCTGTAATTCCAGATCCAGGGGATCCATCACCCTCTTCTGAACTCTGAAAGCACCAGGCAGGCACATGGTGCACATGTATACAGGCAAACAAACACTCATACACATACAACAAAAACACATCATTAAAAAAAAGGCTGGACATGATGGCACAAGCCTTTAATCTCAGCACTCTGGGGGCAGAGGTAGGTAAATTTCTAGAGTTCAAGGCCAGCCAGGTCTACATAGCAGTTCCAGACCAGGCAAGTAATAGTGAGACGCTGTCTAAAAAAGAAAAGAGAAATAAAGTGTAGGTAGGCCCAAGACTATGTGTCTGTATGGACAGGTACAACATTTCCCAAGCAATACAGTCTAGCAATATTTACATAGTATTAGAGTATAAATAGTTGCCTAGAAATAGTTTAAAGTCTACAGGAGAGTGTATGGTATGTACAGGTTCTATGCAAATAGGACACCATTTTGTCCAGGTGAATTAAGCATCATGGATTTTGGTATCTACAAGGTGTCCCTGGGAACAATTATGTTGGACACCAAAAAAAGACCAATTGTTCATATCCAGTCTTTCCATCCTCTACTTTTTTTTTAAATTTTTTTTATTATGTATACAGTGTTCTGCTTGCATGTGTCCTTGCAGGCCAGAAGAGGGCACCAGACCTCATTACAGATGGTTGTGAGCCACCATGTGGGAGTTGGGAATTGAATTCAGGACCTCTGGAAGAGCAGTCAGTGCCCTTAACCTCTGAGCCATCTCTCCAGCCCCCTTCATCCTCTACTTTTGCATTCTATGAGAGTGGAGATTACTGATGTGCACCAAGGCACCTGTGTCTGGCGCTGGGGACTGAACTCTAGGCTTCATCTGGGCAAGCACTCTTCTTCAGTGAGCTACATTTTAAATTATGATGGGTTTTCACGTATCCCAGGCTGCTCTTGAACTGGGTTTGTAGCTGAGGATGACCTTAACCTCCACCTGAGGGCTGGGACTGGAGCCATGCGTCACCAGTTTATGTGGTGGTGGGAATTGAGTTTGGGGCTATCACATGCTAAGCAAGCGCTCCACCAACTGTGCTACATCTTCATCCGTTGTGTTTTATTCCATCTTATTTCTGAGACAGGGCCTTACTATGTAGCTCTGGCTGGCTCCAAACTCAAGCTGTCTTGCTGCCTCAGCCTCACAAGAGCTAGAATTGTAGGTGAGAAACACCACACTGGGCTTGCTTGCTTTTTTTCTCTTTTTCTTTTACTTATGTTGTTGAGACAAGGTCTCAGATAGCCCAGGGTGGTCCCAGACTTGCTCTGTAGTCAAGGGTGACTTTGAACCTCCTTCCTCCATATGCATTTCTGCCTCTGCTTCCAGAGTGCTGAGTGCTGGGATTATAGGTGTGCACCACCATGTCTGTGTATGTGGAGCTGGGGATGAAAGGCAGGGCTTCCTGTGCACTAGGCCAGTTCTTTACCATAGGAGCCATATCCCCAGCCTTTTCTTCTTAACCCTTCTTTAAGCCTTACTGTGAGGTGCACTGACCTGAGTTTAGGGGAGAGGTGCTGTGGCTGGCTCATCTCATCTCCCAACCTCTGTCCTAACAGGATGTGAGCTTGCACTTCGTGCTCTGGGGCTGCCTGCACGTGTACCAACGCATGATTGACAAGGCTGAGGAAGTGTGCCTGTTTGTGGCACAGCCAGGAGAGCTGGTGGGCCAGCTGGCCGTGCTCACCGGAGAACCCCTCATCTTCACACTACGTGCCCAGAGAGATTGTACTTTCCTGCGGATCTCCAAATCCGACTTCTACGAGTAAGGCTGAGATTGGGGTGGGCACCTGGATGAGTGCTGTCCAGTTATTTTTTTCCAAGGCAAGGAGAGACCAAGACCTCATCCCTCAACTCCATTTCTAGATGGGCAGGAAGGAGCCCCCAGAGAGGGCCTCCCCACACCTTCTAAGGCAGTTTCGGGTCCTTCCTGTCTCACTCCCTAGCAGACACCCGTTTTCTTCTTCCCTCTTAACATGTTCTGAGAAGGCCTGGTCCCACGCGTCCCTTCCTTTTGCTTGCAGGATCATGCGTGCGCAGCCTAGTGTGGTGCTGAGTGCAGCGCACACGGTGGCCGCGAGGATGTCGCCGTTCGTGCGCCAGATGGACTTTGCCATCGACTGGACTGCTGTGGAGGCCGGCCGTGCCCTCTACCGGTACCACCCTGATCCTACCTCACTGTCCTATCCTGCTCAGACTCTACCTACAATTTTACCTGACTCCACTCCTCGTCCACCCCAGGCAGGGCGACCGTTCAGACTGCACCTACATTGTACTAAATGGGCGTCTCCGCAGTGTCATCCAACGGGGCAGTGGCAAGAAGGAGCTAGTGGGGGAGTACGGCCGCGGGGATCTCATTGGCGTGGTAAGGGCAGCCCCCTTCTCTCTCCAAGCATAA
>CABHPR010124961.1:0-19284 GCA_902168415.1 Peromyscus melanophrys
CACAGCTATTGCACTTCCTGGGCTGATAAAAAAAAATCTTAGGGTAGTTTATTTTTTCACAAATAAAACCTGACAGTGGATGGTTTAGGGGCAAAATTACTTGAATAAGTATTTCCACTTAAATAGAAGTAGAAAATTTTGAATACATATAAGAATACTTTTACTATAGAAATAAATATAAAAATAACTAATAAAGCAGTCAATTATAAGAACTTTGTATAATATATATTTAATATTTTTACATGTATTAATATGTATATACACACACATATATATATTATACTCCTTCAAAAGGTATAAGTTTCTGTTTTTAATATCTTTTCTCTAGAAATGATGACAGTGAAATTTTAAACTTTATCTAGAACTTTCACAAGAAGATAGAAGAACATACTAGAAGTAAATCTCTAGTGAACTTTGAGTCATGAGTATTACCTATGTTACCTAAAGTTGTTTTTAAATTTCAACACAGGCATTATTGCCTGTTATTATTAAGTACACTGGTATCTAACAGATCTAAGAGTTGTACAGTTTTAGCCCTACATAATACCCTAATACAACATCCTGAACTTATATTGACTGCACATGATAAATACTGTCCAATGTCTAAATTACAAAATATTTAATTCTGTGTTCATAATTTCTAAGACATGATAAACCAAAAGCTCAATTATGAAAGTGAAATAGAAATATATTTCACTCAGAAGAATGGAAATTACCTTTTTTCCCATTATAAGCTTAAAATGAGAATTCTGTAATGAAAATGTACTCAGAATAGTAGGACCAACTCAGTGTAGAGAACACAAGGTTGACCAGAAGCAGATACCTGTAGTTTCCTGTAATCTCAAAGGGATTCCATTTCTCTCTTCCTTAAAATGATTTTTGAATTTATATAGAAGGGGCATATTGTTGAAGCCCTAAGATCTCATCAAGGTCTTCATTTTACAAAGAAAACTGTATTTCAGAACTAAATAATAGAAATAGTCTCAAATAGACAAAGCCAGGCTTGTACAACTATGTTCTTCCATTACTAGGCTATAAGTAAGAGCCTCTGTATTTCTCCTACTTTCAAATCCCTATTTTTCACAATGAAGCAAGTACCACTGGAAACAATAATGAAGGCATGAGACCTTCATAAAAGTGTCACTTACCAGGTATGCTACGAAGCGGAGGAGGAGGCACATTGTTAATGGCCACCATGTGAGCCAGAATAGCTGATGGAAGAGAATTCATAGGCATTTTGGCAGCTTATGAAGCAGATGGGCAGAGACTACTTAACTGGCAGAGGACCATCCCTATCTGCATCATAAAGCAGAACTTTCAAAGTCCTCTCTAATAGGCCAAGCTCACAGAATCTTCTTGTTCACACTTCTGATGTAAGAATGAGGTCTAGATCAGGAACAACTCTAGTCTAGTTCAGTAGAATAATGAAAGAAGTTATGTGAGCTCCAGGGCTAAGGAAAATGAGGAATGACACTGTAATTCACAAGGCAGACACAATCTAATCAAACTACTCATAAGGTTTAAGTTACAGTTTTTTGGTTGTCTTCCATAATTTAGAATCTTTTTCTTTCCCACTTGGCAATAGCAAATCAAAGGCCATTTTGTAGCACCAGCAACAAAAAGGTAGAATTATTCTAGTCTCTCTGTCCATAACAAAGGATAAACCATCATTCTAATTATCACAGACCAATAATCATCCCTGCATACACATGACCAAATTGTACTGTTGTGTGGCATGTGCTGTGGGATGGTCTATATGTCAAATTGCTCTGATTGGTCAATAAATAAAACACTGATTGGCCAGTGGCCAGGCAGGAAGTATAGGCGGGACAAGGAGGAGAAGAATTCTGGGAAGTAGAAGGCTGAGGCAGAGACACTGCCAGACGCTGCCATGACAAGCAGCATGTGAACATGCCGGTAAGCCATGAGCCATGTGGCAAGGAATAGATTTATAAAAATGGATTAATTTAGCCGGGCGGTGGTGGCGCACGCCTTTAATCCCAGCACTCGGGAGGCAGAGCCATGCGGATCTCTGTGAGTTCGAGGCCAGCCTGGGCTACCAAGTGAGTTCCAGGAAAGGCGCAAAGCTACACAGAGAAATCTTGTCTTGAAAAACCAAAAAAAAAAAAAATGGATTAATTTAAGATATAAGAACAGTTAGCAAGAAGCCTGCCATGGCCATACAGTTTGTAAGCAATATTAAGTCTCTGTGTTTACTTGGTTGGGTCTGAGTGGCTGTGGGACTGGCAGGTGACAGAGATTTGTCCTGACTGTGGGCCAGGCAGGAAAACTCTAGCTACAGGCATGAATGTCAGTTGTTTTCTCTATCACAATGACCAAAGCTAGTTTGAACGTTGGTATGTTGGGAAGTGGAGGTAGCAGCACTGTTGATAGCTATCATGTAAGGCAAACTACTAGAAGAGAAGAACAGAATCTTGACAGCTTCAAAGCAAGTCAGAGGTTACTTGAGGAGTAAACAATTGTATTAGTGTAATTACACCCTGTGTATCACCTTTGGGTTCCTGAAATATCGCTGTGGTGTCTGTCTTAGGTAATATATATAAAGAATTTGAGTTGGCTCTCCCATTCTATCTGTGGGTCCCAAGGATTAAACCCGTATCATAAGGCTTATCAGTAGGAGCCTTTACTTGCTTGAGCTATCTAGCAAGCCCTCATATTTTCACCTTTTCTCTATTTCATATGTAACGACTACATATATTGAAAGACATATAGGATCACAGAAATTTCACATTAAACTAGATCTTTCTGGAAACTATTTACTTATTTATTTAATATTCTATGTGTATGGGTGGGTTTGTGGTGTATGTATATATGTACATGCAGGTACATGCATCCGTACATGAATGTGTGAAGGCCAGAGTACAATACCAGCTGTCTTCCTTCACTGACTTCCATCTTAGTTATTTGTTTGTTTGTTTATTTTTTTTTGAGACAGGATTTCTCTGTTTAGCCCTGGCTGTCCTGAAACTCTCTCTGTAGACCAGGCTGGCCTTGAACTCAGAGATTTGCTGGCCTTTGCCTCCTGAGTGCTGGGATTAAAGGTGTCCACCACCACTGCCTGGCTCCACCTTACTTTTTAAAGACAAGATCACTCTCTGAACCTGAAGTTCACTGACTGTCCAGACTGCTTGACCAGTAGGCCCTTGAGACTCTTCTATCTCCATCTCCCAGCTCTGGAATTACAGGTGCTCACTGACACTCCCAGTTTTTGTGTGGGTGCTGAGGATCTGAACTCAGGTCCCCCAGCTTACATAGGAAATGCTTTATCCAGTGAGCTATTTCCTCAGCCTGATTGAAAAATAGTTGAAAAGAAAATATGCTTAATGAAAATGCAAATAAACAAAACATTTCTAAGGAGGAAACAGTGAAATAAAGTTTATTGGTATTATACAAAATCTATATATCTTCATGATAATATGTGCATGCTTATTTAGAAAACAACATTAGTTCACAAACACAGATCCCTCCAAATATTTCTAATTAGTCCTTCCAGTGTTTCTGAATCCTCTTCAATTATGTTCTAAGAACAATAACATAATCATGTGGTTTATATTTGATAGACAGGTGCGTTAAATTACATGGTTGGGACTTCTTGGATATTTCTCATAAATCTACAAATTTCTCAACCAGTTATTTGAAAAATTATCTTGGCTAAATCATTTAATCTGCCTTAATCTTAATGACCTACTCTAAACAACGTGGATAATATATCTCACGCAAGGGTACAAAGATTGAATATAAGAATGCAGGTAAGGGTCTGACGCACAGTCCCTGCATATGTGAATCATTTTTTAATTCATACTAATAATACTATACTGAGGAAAATCATGAGACATTCCTATGGGTAAGAACAAGGTAAAAATGACACAAAAGATGAGCAGTTTAAAAAAAGACATGAATTTTTGGGGAAGTTGAAATTATTTAGAAAGGATTTATAGAAATTTTACAAAGTAAAATATTACTACTCTTCTGTCAGAAAATAATTTCCCTGATCATCCCAGTAAATAAGAGTAAAATATGAGGACAGGAGAAATTTTCGGGGATGGATTCATTCATTTAGCTGTAATTTTGCAAATTTCCAGATTTAGCACATCAAAAAGGCAGGCCAATGATGGAGAGGCTTATACACACACAGAGGTGGTACCTGTCTGAGATCATCCAGTCTTTAGAGCTGGTACTCTGGAACTGAACGGAGTAAAAATGAAAGAAGAGAAGATGAGAGAGGAACAAACTAAGGAGCAGTTAGAGTTTCTCACGAAGGTGATGGCAAAAGCTATAATTAAGCCATGGTGCCGGGGAAAGAAAAGGAGTAGTATCAAGCAATCATGGAAATTGGAAGAGATTTTCGGAATTCAACACGTATTACTGTACATTTATATACTTCTCAAAGTCAGTCACTCCAGGGGATAATTGAACATTATAATGTAACTACAATAAATAGAGACTAAAATAAGCAGCTAGGTATATAATCAAAGTAAATGAAGTCAGTATACAAAAGAGTTACTTAGATGTCCATGTTTATCGTGGCATTATTCACACTAAATATGGAATCAGTGAGGGAACCATGAACATAAATACAAGTAGAAAATATGGTTAACATAGAAAATGGCTTATTGTTCAAGTATGAAAAAGAATGAAACCATGTCATTCATAGGAAAATGAATGAAACTAAAGGACCTCGTGTTACATAAAATTTGCCAGAAACAGAAAAAGAAGTATTATATTTCTTCTCCTATCTACAAATTTTAAAAATAAATGAATTAAAAACTAGATTATAGAAAGAGGGACAATTAAGAATCTGGGCAGACTTGGGACCCTACTCCTCATCCTGAGTCGCCTTGCCTAGCCTTAGTACATGGGGAGGTGCTTAGTCTTACTGTAACTTGGTATGCCATGTTTTGTTGATACTCATGGGAGACCTGCCCTTTCCTAAACAGAAACCTAGGAGCAGTGGATTGGGGGGCAGGATCAAAGGGAGGATAGGCAGAGGGAATCGGAGGAGAAGAGGGAGGAGAAACTTCAGCTGGAATGTAAAATAAAGAATGAAGAATGAATCAATGAATAAGTAAATTAATCTATTTTTTTTTTTTTAAAAAAGAGCCTGGATAGAGGATGGGGGGAAAAAGGAGAGAAGAAAAGAGAAGGTTGAAGTAAGAGTGAATATGATCTAGACATGATACATCCCTGTGTGGAAATGTCACAGTGAAACCCTTTGAGTTATTCAATTAATATGTATTTAAAAGTGGTGGTGGTGGTGATGGTGGTGGTGGTGGTGGTGGTGGTGGTGGTGGTGGTGGTGGTGGTGAAACAGCCAATATGCATTAGGTACCCTTTTTGGCGATGCATTGATTTAGAAACTCCACGCAAACTTATCTACAACATATGAAGAGATGGGTACAATACATTAGCTTTATTTTGTAGATGGGAAACCAAGGTTCATAGCGGTAATTAGTATTAGATCATACAGAACAGAAATGGTCTTAGTTTTGTTGTTGCTTGTGTTTTTATTTGTTCGTTTTTACCTCTAGTGAAAGGACAGGAAGGATTGGGCCTGAAAAGAGATAATTAGGAGTGAATTAGGAAAAGACAGCCCATAGTGTATTTGTTCTCTTCTCATTCCTCAAAATAATTAAACTATCTTGTTCATGACTCCTAACAATTATTTTCTCTGTCTGTATTTGTATTGTTTGAATGAGATATCTCCCATAAGTCTCAGGCATTTGAAAACCCCAACTGATGACCTTTTAGGGAATATTAAAATGTGGCCTTGTTAAAAGCCTGCAGGCAGGCTTTGAGATTTAAAAAGACCCAGCATTTCTAGTTAGCTCCCTGCTTCCTCTTTGTGGATGAAAATGTGAGCTCCCAGTTGCTGCTCCAATACTATGTCTGACTGCCTACTGCTATGCTCCAGACCACGATTGTGATGGACTCACCCTCTGAAACTGTAAGGCCCATATAAGCTCTTCCTTCTATAGCTTGCATAGGTCATGGTGTTTTATTACAACAATAGAAATATAACCAATATTATCTTCTTCAGAAAGTACATACAGAATTTTGAACTCTAGTTTGTACATATTTGTCAAGAGGTATACTGATAGACAGCTGCTTATTTTTTTAAGAATTTTTATTTATATATATGTGTGTGTGTGTGTGTGTGTGTGTGTGTGTGTGTGTGTGTGTGTGTGTGTCTGTGTGTAGGTATGTGCACATGAGGTGAAGTGCTCTCATAGGCCAGAAGAGGGTGTTGAAGCCCATGAAACTGGAGTTAGAAGCAGTTGTGAGAGATCTGATGTCAGTGCTGGGATCCAATCTCTGATCTTCAAGAAGAGCAGTGTGTACTCTTTTTTTCTTTTTTCTTTTCTCTTAATTTTATTTTTATTTATTTAAAATTTTTATTATACATACCAACCACAGATCCCGCTCACATCCCTTCTCCCACTCCCCCTAAGACTTCCATCCCTCTACCTCCCACCCCCTCCTCCAAAAGGGTAAGGCCTCCCATGGGGTGTCAACAAAACCTGGTACATTCAGTTGAGGCAGGACCAAGCCCCTCCCCGCTGTATCAAAGCTGAGCAAGGCATCCCATCATAGGGAATGGGCTCCAAAAAGCCAGCTCATGCACCAGGGACAAAGCCTGATGCCACTGCCAGGGGCCCCTCAAACAGACCAAGCTGTAAAATTGTCTCTCACACTCAGAGGGCCTAGTTCGGTCCCATACAGGCTCCACAGCCTGAGTTCCCACAAGCTTGGTTCAGTTGTCTCAGTAGATTTCCCCATCACGATCTTGACCCACCTTGCTCATACAATCCCTCTTTCCTCTCTTCGACTGGATTCCAAGAGCTCAGCCTGGTGCTTGGCTGTGCATCTCTGCATCTGCTTCCAACAGTTACTCGATAAAGAAAGGCTCTATGCTGATAGGGTACTCACCAATCTGATTACCGCAGTAGACCAGTTCAGGCACCCTCTCCACTATTGCTAATAGTCTTAGCTGAGGTCATCCTGGGATTAGCTTGTGGATTCCTGGGAATTTCCCTAGCACCAGGTTTCTCTCTCACCCCATAATCGCTCCCTGTATCAAGATATCTCTTTCATTACTCTCCCACTCGGTCCTTCTCCCAGCTTGACCATCCTGTTCTCTCATGTTCTCATCCCTCATGCCCTCGCCTCAACCTTCAACACTACCCTTAACCACTGAGCTATCTGTGCACTCTTAACCACTGAGCCATCTCTCCATCCCACCAGCTGCTTTCTTAAAACATACAATCATTTTTAATGACTCTTGATAGCCTTGACCAACAACACCAAAACAATGCTTAGCACCAGTTCTTTTTATAAGAAACATAACAATTCCATGTGAAAAGCAGAGCGGTTTAAGGATGGAAGATGGCTGTTTCTAAATAACTTGAGTGTTATCAATACAGATGATTGTAAAGGAAAAATCATACCTCACATGACATCAGCTACACAGGAGAATAATTAAATGAGTACTCTGGAAAGCCACTAAGCTCAGAAAGCCTGCTCAGATTTGCTAGCATGGCAGCTCCTATGCCAGCTTTCTGATGAAACTATTTGAAGCACATTTACTACATTATATCACAAAACTTTTAAAATATCTTCTCTGACTTTTAAATTCTTTTCCTTTATATGTACTCACAGGCAGATGGAGGCTCCTTATTGAAGTTGGCTCTGTGCTAAACAAAATAAAGACTATAAAATGTTTAAATTGTGTAGGATTTTTTAAAAGGATTTCACATTAAGCCATGTTTCACTAGATGCTAGTGGCATCCTAATGTCTGTTCAAAATTCACTGTCAAAGTCACAAACCTACTTGTACTCTACTTACAACCCACCTCTTTCAATTTATTTGATTCAAAATTGGCCTCAGTAACATTGCAAGACTAATTTAAAGCATTTCTATGGGAATGTCTGTTCTCGAGGAAATAATACTAGAGTGGCCAACAACATCTCCGGGGTGTATTCCACTTGACAAGACAAGTGACTTCTACACATCATCTGCTATCTAATTTGATTAAAAAGGAGTCTTTGCAGCAGAAATTGATACTGTCCCTATTTTGTCAATTAAACAATGTCTGGATTACATTAAATAAATTTCTCAATTTTCTAGTCACTAAAACAGAGCTCCATTATTGAAACCCAGGCTCACTCCCAGCTTGTTGGTTCTGCATTGATTCATGCAAAGGAAAACATGTTTAACAACCATTTCCTCAGATGTGTTTTCAATGGTAACACCCCCAGTTGGAAGGAAACCCCTACTTTAGCAAGCAAGTGTTCATAGTGTAAGATGTTACCTGGTTGTTCCACCATGCTGTGAATACTGGCTCTCACTGAATCTTCAGATTCACAATCTGTTTTCTTCCTTAACAACCCTTTAAATTCAAAAAATTTTGCTCTGCAGGTGCTCAAAATCATTTCAATTTAAAAATAAATTCAAAATTAAAATAAAAATATGAGCTATGTCTCCTGGCCTTAGAGGGAAAAAGTCCATTATCTTTTATTTCTTGTCCTCTTACATTTTCTTTACTATGACTAAGATGTTCCTGAAGATTCAATTGGTCACACTCACAATTATCTACAGATGCCTTGGAAGAGTCACCCAGGTGGGACTGGCTAGCGGCATTGCTTTTATCCTGGATCAAGGCAGTAACATCATGACAAAACGAAACAAGAAAGCTATTCACTATGTGACATTTAGGAAGCAGAGAGAGGCAGAGAAGTAGGGTCTGGGAACAACAAATACCTACAAAGGCATGACCCTACTTTCTCCAAGAGGTCCCATCTCAAAATAGTTCACCTAGTCATTATCCATGGGTTAATCTAGTGATAAAGTTGAGGCACTCTTGATCCAAACACTAGCAATTAATTCTTTAATACAGGAGCCTCTAAGAGATATTATTTTAGATTCAAATCATAACAGAACCCCAATCAAAAAAAGATGTTTCTAGGCTGTTGTCTCTTTTCACACATATTTCATGAGTAAGTATGATTTTCACCAGATCTCTTGCAGTACTTCCAAGATTGTACCACAAGTGACTTTTTCTTTATTATCATCTCTTAATATTTTATTTAATATTCATAGATGAATATAATACATTTGAATCAATCCACTCCTATTCCATCCCCTCCAATTAGTCCCCTGTCCCACTTCAACTATGTCCTCCCAACTTCATGCGCTTCCTTATTTTTAACCAAGTCTCCTTTGCTGCGTGTATGTGCATGCGTAGATGGCCATCTACTGGAGCACAGGCAGACTCAAGCGCTGCATCCCTGAAGAAAACTGACTCCCCCAGCAGCCATCATTTGCCAATAGTTCCTCACACAGTTTTTCATATAAGCCCATCCCCCATCCGTGCTGGGACTGTGGCTGGCTTGACCCTATGCAAGTTTTTTTGTGGGTGCTGTTCTTTCCCTGTGAGCTCTTGCTAAGCAAATAATGTGCTACAGACACCGACTCCTTCTGCCTCTTGCAATCTTTCCACATCCTCTTGTGACATTTCAGATTGTGGGGAGAGGCTGTGGTATAGATGTCCTATTTAGAGTTGAGCACTCTATCAACTCTTATTTTCTATACAGGTGACTGACAGGTCGTGCGGTTTTCTACCATATACTGCAAAACCATAAATAACTTTTAAGAAGGTACCAGTCATATCCTCCTGATTTTTCCTAACATGATCCCATTGTCATTTAGATTTGACATTTTCAAGACTGTGACTTTGATGCACTATACTATTTGAAGTTGCTTAGTGATATGTGCTGAGTTCTGTTTTTCCCAGTGATTTAAGGAAGAGCATTATTCTTCTTTCTTTATTGCTCTAATCTTCCACTCTTCACTTCCACAAATCACTGTAATTTGCACCACATAGTACATTCCCTGTAGAAGGTATCCTGCAACAACTTCTGAAATGGCCTGTAATATTATAAATTATTGTGCTATTTTAGTAAAAAATGTTCTTTAGGTAAATATCCACTGTTGTGCACTTTTGCTCCAGAGAACTACCAGCCACATTTTATTGTTCGTAATAAAGCATGTTAGTGGTCATAATTTTCTGTTAGCATTTTCTTTCTTTCTTCTTCCTTCCTTCCTTTCTGGTGGTATCTTCTCTTTAAAACTATTTTTTACTGACTATATACAATGTATTTAATACAATGTGTGCACATATTTTTATTAATCACTATTGTATTACATGATTTCTGCAACAACTATATAGTACTTGGATGGCAAAATGTCTTAGCTCAAACAATGCCGGACTTCATTACATAAACTATAAGAGAGGTACAGCTATCTGGAAAAATGTGACTGAAACACAGGTTTGGATCACATCTATTTCATTCTTCATCTCTTTTCTATAGGAAATCAAATTATTCCTCAAGACTGCATACTATCCTAGACAAAATCACTACTTGTTTTTCTGAGCTCGAATTCCTGCTTCTTCTATCAATGGAACTAGCCACACTGAATCAAGAGAAACAAAACCATTAGAAAAAACACATAACAGAAGTTTTATTACTGGGATTTCAGTTTCCATAGTGAGAGCACGAATATGCCCCACCCACTCACTTACTCCTTCTTCAGTTATCCAATTTCCATTTTTCCCTAAATAGAGTTCCCAAACATACTAAAGGAGGCTACCAAATCACTATCAAAGACACATTCAAGAAATTAGAGGTAACAATAATGCTCAATATAACATTTGTGCGCCAGCTTCAGGAATTTACTTCCACGTACACTGCAAGACAGTCATAGAAGCATTTTTAAAAGACAAGACAAGGGTTTGTGATGTGATGCAGCTGATAGAGCATTTATATAACATGCAAGAGGCCCTGGGTTGAACTCAGCACCACAAAAAAGAAAAAATGAATAATGCAAATTGCAAGAGTAACAACAAAAACATAATGGCAAAATCTGAGCAAACGGCAAAGCCTGTGGAATAAGAACAATGAGAATTACCTGTGATATATAGAACTATGTCATCCCAAAAGAATTGATGTCGATCTGTACCTCGGAAAATCATTTTCTTTCAAAATGGGGTCCTAGTGGAGATAAGAAGGTTAAAATGAGGACATTAAGGCAAATTTTGACCCAATGTGGCTGATCTCCTTATAAAAATTAAAAATTTTAGAATGACTATATATAGAAGAGAGAAAATGTGAAAATAGACAAGGAGAACATGACCATTTAGCTGGCACATCTACAAATCTCTTCCGAGAACTGCTCTTAGACAGCCAAAATGAGGAGATGGGGGAAGGTTTGTGGGGCCTGGAAACAGGGCTCAATGGAAAGGACTGTTTGTAGCTCCTTTGGATTAGAGTTTGGTTCCCAGAACCCACATCTGATTTCTCATGGCCATCTGAATCTCCAGTTCCAGAAACTAACTCTGACACCCTCTTCTGGCCTCTGGGGACACCTGCACATGTGCACATATAGACATATATGCATATGATATATATATAATACATAAATATAACTTCTTTTTAAATTATAGATCCAATAATTTTATTTCCTTTTTTACAAGAAAAGTAAAATGCTTATTATTTATTTTTATTATTTAAAACAATTTCTGAATTTAAATAGTTATATTCTTTCCCTCCCCCAAATCCTTCCAGTTCCTTCCCCCTCCCTACCTGCCCAACTTTAAGTTCTTTCTGAAAAGCAAACAAAATCCCAATACAACAACAAACCACCCCCCAAAGCTAAGAAAAAAAAATAACACCCCCAGGAATAAAAAACTGTAACCAAATTAAAGCACACAAAACCCCACGGAGTCCATTATATGTTGATCTTGATCAACTACTCTGAACAATAAGGCCTGCCCTAGAGTAGTTGATTTACCCCGTGTCACTCCATCAGAGAAAACTGATTTTCCCCTCGAAGCGGTGTAAATGACAGTTCCATTGCTAACTTTTAGCCTAGTGTCTAGGTTTTCACTGGGCTGGAAAGATGGTTCAGCCATTAAAGGCTAGGCTCATAACCAAAACAATTTTTTCTTATAAGTAGAAATTCTGCCCTTGAATCTTCAGAGAGAACCTGTTCCTGTTGAAACCTTGATTCAGATTTGTGGCCTCCAGAACAACACAATAATTAATGGCCTTGTTTTAAATCACCTGTTATTTGGTACTTTATTGCCATAGCCTGAGGAAACTCATATATTATTCTTACTTTATTTCATAGTTCATAGTACGGTCTTACTCAAGCTCATTTTTAACCTATTCTACATCTTAATTCAGGTTGGTGCACACACTGCTAAAGAGGTTCTGGGAACCACGTCCACTGCCTACCTCATAATTCCTTCAGATGTCTATTGAGTCATCGCTGTGTCCCACACCTCTCTCTTGCCCTCCCCTCCCCACCTCTCTTCTGGACTCATTCAGGTCTTCTGTCCTTCTTCTTCAACTTATTTATTTATTTTTATTAAGAAAAATTTCCCCTTTATTTTACACATCAATCAAAGATCCCCTCTTCCCTCCTCCCCATCCTCCAGCCTCTCCCTCCCAAACCCACCCCCTACTCCCTCCCACAAGAATGCAAGGCCTCCCATGGGGAGGCACATCCAGTAGAGGCAAGTCCAACTCCCTCCCCTGCCTCAAAACCTCACAAGGTGTCCTGCCATAGGTAGTGGGCTCCAAAAAACCCACTCATGCACCAGGGATGGGTTCTGATTCTACCACCAGGGGGCCCCCCAAGCAAATCAGGCTACATGGCTGTCTTGCCATTCAGAGGGCCTAGTCCAGTCCCATACAGACTCCACAGCCATTGATCCAACTTTCATGAGTTCACATTAATTTGGAGAGATTCTATGAGCAAGTATATCAAGATCATGATGCGGAAGCCTTCTTCTTCATCTTAAGGACATGCCACAGTGTTGGTCTCTGGAGATCCTTCGTTGCCCTGACACCTGTCCTGGCCCAGATCTAGACTAGAAAACATAATTAGAAAGACTCCAGTTAGCCTCTATAGATTACTGAGCCTAGATTTTAAAGTATTTTAAATATTTTTATAATTTTTCACCATTTTAGATAGAAAATTTTCTAAAATATTAAAAGCAAGTTAATAAACACTTTTGGGTTAGTGACTCAAGATCATCAAGAACACTTACATTGCAGAGCTATAATGATGTGTTGCAAAGCTCGTTAGCTGTAATGCTGTCACAACTTGCTAAATGGACTCATTCTTTAGTGTGAAAGATTCCTGATTTTAGTATTTTTATTTTAGTCCTTTCATTTTGATATCTGTTGATGTGACAATTGTCCCAAATCATTTTTCTGAATAGCATTGTCCAAGGCCGCCAATTAAGCTGGCTTATAACACTATGTGTAAACATTTGATGATTTACCAGAACTCACTTCCAGGAAGGACCTGTTGCCCAGCAACAGGTGCAGTGTCAGGTACAGAGATATCTCTCCCAAGGTCATACTCTTTACAGTGGAGTTTAACTATATTGATAATACAAGAGAGTGTATATATGCATATATTACATATGTCTATCATGTATGCATGATGTGATATACTCATTCTATTTGGCTAGTTAATTATTTGGTTAAGAGAAGAGTTTAATTAAATGTCACCAAAGTCCAGGATAATCCCTGTTGGGTTTCAGCATATTTAATATAACTTGTCCTTTTGTTTTGTTTTTTAATATTACTATTATGTTTTCTTCACATATGACATTGTTGTTCTAAAATTTTGAAGCACTACCTTATAGATTTTAAGTTTTACTTATAAGCCCCCTATTTTTCACAGCTGTGTATGTGTGATTCTTGTTTAAATAAAAATTAATTAAACTTTAAATGTATTTGACAATTTTGTGAAAAAGTAATTGACATTTGTTTTGGATTTTTTTTTATAATTGAGTTGAGTTGATCTAAATAATTGTCTGCGCTGTCATTTTCAGTTGTTAAAACAGTTACAGAATGTATCTTTAACTGAGTGTACTTGTCCCTTAGAGAAGTGAGACAAATTACATAGTAAAAAAAAAAAATGCTACCTCCTATGTAGCCATGCCGAGGCTTCACAATGGAATAAACCAAGAGATTTGGGAAGCAGTATTAATCACAGCACTGGGTTCAATTACCAACACCAAAAATAAAATCATGATATCCTATTGCACTGAGATGCATTGCAAAAAAACCTACTATGGCATTTTCTAAATTTTTATCTATTCAAAGAAGGCACTTTCTTTTAAAATTTCTGCATAAAGTTACATATAGGTAGATCACTGGGTCTTAACATTTCTTGAGCATGATGATGATGGACATAAATATTTTGAGAGAGTCACATAGTAAGCAGGAGATAAGTGGACTTGGATTAGAGACAGCTATTTAAGAATGCATTAAACCTATATGAATCATTTAAATACCTTAAACATATTCTCAAAGTTACACTTGTTTCATATTACATTATACTTATTGGACTTAAATCAAGTCTAAAACATATTTAGAGTGCCAAACTTAGAATGCCATGCATATTTTTAAATTCTAAAAGAAAGGACTCTAGGGAAACACCATAAAAGTTCTTTAAAGGAAAAAAAAATACTCCAATACCATGGTGACAAAACATTGAAAAAGACTGTCAAGCTGAGCGGTTGACTGATGATGACCTTAGTTGAGATGTCTATTCTTAGCTGTATTTTCAAAAGCATCAAAGTCATTCTTCAGTCTCCTGGAAATTGTCAAATTTGTCTGGAGTTGTTGCTACTTTCCAGCTATATCTGTCTATTCATGAAACTTAAAAAGCAAAAAGCTACCAATAAACTTCACCCTTTGAATTTGCTCATCAAAGAGAAGTCATCTTACACTTTTTTTCCTTCCTAAAAGCATTTACCTCTTTAGTGAGCTGCTTGAATTATACTCATTGCAATAAAAGCAAAATTCAGAATGAGCTGAAAAATGTCAGAATACAGTGTTATGGTTAGTGCATTAAATGTTCGTGAAAATACCATGTGCTGAAGACTTGGCCCCTGGATGGTGGGTACCCCAAATAATGGGAGGTTATTAGATCTTGAGACTTATAACCTAATCAATGGCATAATCTATTGACAGTATTATTGGAAATTGGTGAAAACCAGGAGATAGGGCTTGTTGAAGGAAATAAAGCACATGCCTTAGAAAGGCACATTATGTAGTTTCTTCACATCATTTTGTGCCCAACCAATGAACTAACCAGCCTTGGGTTTCAGTCTATGAAATTGTGAGCCTAGATTAAAAACTTTCCACTCTTTAAGTAGCTTGTCAGATGTTAACTCACAATAATAAAATCTTTCCTGATCACAACAATAAAATCCTATTAAGACAGAAAATTGGTTCCAAGAGCGGGGTTTTTCTATGACTACTATTGACAATAGATTCAGAAGCCTACTCCCTACCTTCTGTGAAGGTTTGAAGGAATAGGCTAGAAAATATCTAGAATACAATAAGCAGAGCTTTCTGGATGCTTCTGATTGGTGCTCAGGAGACCAGAATCTTGACCAGAATGAGAATAGTAAAGACTGGGTTTATGACATACCAAATGGGAAAAGACTCTATTGCAAATTAGATTGGAGTCCACTTATGTTACACTGTGGTAAAGAACATATGGATATTCTGTCTGTGTCTTTAGACTTTCATGAGGCAGAGTTTAAACATAATAAGCTAGCTAAACTAGGGATGATGGGACATAACTATAACACCAGTACTTGAAAAGCAGGGGTATAATGGTTGGGAGGTAGAAAGTAGACAGATGTAGGAGGACTGTGGCATTGCAAAATCATAGCCATCCTGAGACACAGAGAAAGGATGAATCTCAGAAAACCTAATTAAATAAGACTACTCTGATGTGAACATTTCAAGGCAGTTCAGCATTAGACTGTGGTATGGACACTGCTAGGTATGGACACTGCTAGCTTTTTTTCCCACTAAGTTAATATAAGAATTGGAAGAAAAACATACAAAGGCAACACTTTTACTTGGGGTCATGATTAAATACCTGACAAAGTGAATGAAGGAATTTATTTTGACTTAGGGTTTGGGAGATGGGGTATAGTTTTTTGTTTTTTGTTTTCGTTTTTTGTTTTTGTTTTTTTTTTTAAACATCAGTGTCATTTTAAAAAAAGAAAAGTGCTTTTTCCTGAAACAACTCAGAAGTCTGTAAGACCTGCCAATCACAGTTTCTCATTTTAAAAACTGTGCCTTGTGAAGACAGAAACTTAGTGATACTCTCTTGCACAGGTTAGCTATCTAGAAAGCTGCTTTCCTGGAACTTGTAATACATAATTCGTGTTTAGCCATTGAGGCACTCAGAGCCCACTGAGGTCATGATCCAAAGCATCCCTACTACTTATTAAGACAGCTGCAGAACTTGGTATCTCCCATAAGATGTCAATTTTGCAGGCACACAGAATGCAAGCCTTGAATGGAGGCTTCCAGCAATATTTCAGAGGAAAACTCAGAAGATCAGATAATGTATACCAGGATCAAATTCCCTATGAGAAACTCTTAAGAAGACAATGTGCATAAGTTGTGAGAGTGGGGATAAGGACACAGTGGAAAACGCCCCCAAACTGGAAATTTCAATAACATAAAATATCTACCAAGGAAAGATTTGGGCAATAGTCAAGAGACTATGAGTGCTGCAACTGGAAAGGCTTAAGATATTTGGAACTTGAATGATGGACATGAAGCTACAGATTTATTAGGTGTTTCTTGTATTGCTTTGGCTCAATTCCTCCTTGCTGTATTTTTATTCTTCCCCCTTTTTACATAGAAAAGTGGATACTATCCCACCATTGTATGTTGGAAGTATGTAATTTTCATTTTTATTTTTAAGATCTCACAGCTAAGAGTTTGTCTTGAATCTCATAGGGGACTTTAAATACAAACTTTTGAACAATAATGGGAGTTTGAAGACTGTGAAAATGGTTGCAGATGGATTAAATGCATTTCACATTATTAGATAGACTTGAACATTTGAAAGCCAGAAGCATGATGTGTTGGTTTGGTATGGATTACCCTTCAAGAGACCATGAAAGTATTTCTCAAGTCAAGTCTTACAGGATAAATTTCAAAAATGAATATAAATATAATTGAATGAAAAAGAAGTAAAATTACATCTTCACATGACTAATACTTTATTGCTAATAATTGAGCACTTAAAAGCAACAATACATCTTATTTACAGCAAAATGGGAAAACCAAATGTTCAGTAAGTATTCAAAAAAATCTCCTCCTAAATACAAATACCCTTAGAGCTGAAATTTTCCCTGGGTGATTAGAAACTCTAAATCAATGTTTAACTGCTTTTCCTACAGAAAAAGTGGCAGTGAATCTCAAACCTCTTTAAATAAAGGTTGTGATCTGCCCAGCAGTGGTGGTACAAACCTTTAATCCCAGCACTTGGGAGGAAGAGGCAGGTAGATCTCTGAGTTTGAGGCCAGCCTGGTCTACAGGGTTCCAGGACAGCCAGGCCTACATAGAGAAAGCCTGTCTCCAAAAACAAAGAAACAAGCAAAATATTGGGGTCTTTTGGTGGGGGAGGGGTTTGAGATGGGATTTCTCTGTGTGTAGCCTTGGAACTCATGTCTGAGAGTAGACTATATTGGCCTTGAACTCACAGAGATCCTTCTGCCTTTCCCTCCCAAGTCCTGGGATTAAAGGTGTGTGCCACTACCAACCAGCTAAGGTTGGGGCTTTTGATCTCCTTGGACATGAGTTTTGTGCAGGATGATAAATATTGATCTATTTGCACTCTTCTACATGCAAGCAGCCACTGTGACCAACACCATTTTTGAAGATGCTGTCTTTTTTTCCAGTGTGTATTTCTGGCATCTATATCAAAATTCAGGATACAATACATGTTTGGATTTATGTCTGGGTCTTCAATTCAATTCCATTGATCAATGTGTCTTTTTTTATGCCAGTACCATGTGGTTTTTATAACTATAGCTCTATGGTGCAACTTGAATCAGGGATAGTGATACCTCTAGCAGTTCTTTTATTGTTCAGGATTGTTTTAGTTATCATGGGTTTTTGTGTTGTTGTTGTTGTTGTTGTTGCTTTTAATATGAAGGTGAGAATTGTTCTTTCAAGGTCTGTGGAGAGGTGTGTTGGAATTTTGATGTGGGTTGCATTGAATCTGGAGATTGCTTTTGGTAGGATGGCCATTTTACTATGTTAATGCTACTGACCCATGAGTTTGGGAGACCTTTCCATCTTCTGACATCTTTTTCAATTTCTTTCTTCAAAGACTTGAAGTTTTTATCATACAAGTCTTTCACTTACTTGGTTAGAGTTACCCAAGATATTTTCTATTATTTGAGACTATCATGAAAGGCATTGTCTCCCTGATTCCTTTCTAAGTCTGTTTATCATTTGTATATAAGTAAGCTACTAATTTTTTTTTTAGTTAATCTTGTATCCAGCTAAAGTGTTTATCACCTGTAGAATTCCCCGGTTGGAATTTTTAGTGTCACTGATAGGGTATACTATCATATCATCTCCAAATAATGGTACATTAACTTCTGGCTTTCTAGTTTGTATCTCTTTGATCTCCTTCAGTTGTCTTATTGCTCTAGCTAAAAATTCAAGTACTATATTGAATAGATATGGAGTGGACAGCCTTGTCATGTTCCTGGATTTAATGGAATTGCTTCAAGTTCCTCTCCATTCAAAATTATCAGTTTCTTTTAGATTTTCCAACTTGGTGAATTGTAGGTTTTAAAAGAATGTCCTTATGGTTCTGTACTGAATCAACTGAACAAGGCACATATGAGATCACAGAGACTGCAACAGCAAGCATAGGACTTACATGGGTCAATACCAGGTCCTCTGCACATACATTGTAGCTATTAATTTAGCCTTTTAAGGGACTCTGGACTATGGGAACTAGTGGGTCTCTGACTCGTGTGCCTGCTCTTGGGATTCTTTTCCTCTTGCTGGGTTGCTATGTCTAATTTTGATATGAAAGTTTTTCTTTCATCTTATTATATTTTATTTTGTCATGTTTGGTTGTTGTCTCTTAGAAACCTGCTCTTTTCTAATGAGAGACAGAAAGTAAGTGAATCTGGAAGGGAAGGGAAAGAAGGTGGGGAGGAACTGAGAGGAAGAAGGAGGAGAAACTGTAATCAGGATAGATTGTATGACAAAGATCTATTTCCAAAGGCAATAAAAAATTAATCTTTTTCACATAAAAAAGAAGAAAGAAAGGAAGAAGGAAAGAAAGAAAGAAAGAAAGAAAGAAAGAAAGAAAGAAAGAAAGAAAGAAAGAAAGAAAGAAAG
>CABHPR010124962.1:3141-16951 GCA_902168415.1 Peromyscus melanophrys
AGCTGTGACGTCACAGTGAAAAGGCAGCTGTGACGTCACAGTGAAAAAAGGCAGCAGTGATGTCACAAGGAAAAGGTAGCAGTGACATCACAAGGAAAAGGCACCAGTGACGTCACAAGGAAAAGGCACCAGTGACGCCATAACGAAAAGGCAGCAGTGACATCACAGCGAAAAGGCAGCAGTGACATCACAGTGAAAAAAGGCAGCAGTGACATCACAGCGAAAAGGCAGCTGTGACGTCACAGCAAAAAGGCAGCAGTGACATCACAGTGAAAAGGCAGCAGTGACGTCACAGTGAAAAGGCAGCAGTGACGTCACAGCGAAAAGGCAGCAGTGACATCACAGTGAAAAGGCAGCAGTGACGTCACAAGGAAAAGGCACCAGTGACGCCATAACAAAAAGGCAGCTGTGACGTCACAGTGAAAAGGCAGCTGTGACATCACAAGGAAAAGGCAGCTGTGACGTCACAGTGAAAAGGCAGCAGTGACGTCACAAGGAAAAGGCAGCAGTGACGTCACAGCGAAAAGGCAGCAGTGACATCACAATGAAAAGGCAGCTGTGACGTCACAAGGAAAAGGCACCAGTGACATCACAGTGAAAATGCAGCAGTGACGTCACAAGGAAAAGGCAGCAGTGACGTCACAGTGAAAATGCAACAGTGACGTCACAAGGAAAAGGCAGCAGTGACGTCACAGTGAAAAGGCAGCTGTGACGTCACAGTGAAAAGGCAGCTGTGACGTCACAGTGAAAAGGCAGCTGTGACGTCACAGTGAAAATGCTCTTTTTTTTTGTAAGGAGGGCAGAGTTTTTATCAAGGTGAAGCACACAGGTCCTGAATGAATCCTGTATCTGGTCACAATATTAACTTGCCAAGGTAGGGGACAACCATGAAACCTGAGCCACAGGAAACCTGAACCACTCCCTCCCCCTCTGCTCACTGAAGCAGAATTAGGAAGCAGTGGCCCAAACCCACAGAGGATGAGGAACCTGACAGAGAAGAATAGGTGCTTTTATTACCATCCCAAGGCCACCAGACAAGAAGAAGGGGCATGGACATGAGTCGAGTTCTTCCACCTGGTATTGGAGTTTGGGATGCAGAGGCTGAGATGAACTAGCTTTCATTTGGTGGTGCATGATGAGGTTAAAGCTTTCTTACAGATCCAGAAATTTAGGGTGTCACATTTGATATCGTTCCAGCCATCCCTAGAGAACTCTGCGCAGTCTTCGTCCCCGACATTGTTGGGCTCCCCTTTATTCCAATACTGCACAAAGCTGCAAAGTCAGTGTGACAGTTAGTTTCCGTTGTCAAGCTGACACAGTCTACAATAAGTGGGGAACAGAGTCTCAGTGAGACATCGTCTAGATTAGGCTGGCCTGTGGAAATGTCTAAAGGGATTTTAAAAATTGGATTAATTAAGACGGGAAAACACCCGAATGTGGTGTCATCATTTAATGGGCTGGTGCCTGAAATGAGTCAAGGAGCGTAGCCATCCTCTCTCTCTGCTCCTGACTGTGGTTGTGACTAACTGCTTCAAGTTCCTGCTTTGACTTTCCTGTAAGAAAGGACTGTGTGCTGGCTAGTTTAATGTCAACTAGACACAGCCTAGAGTCATTGAAGAAGAGGGAGCCTAAATTGAGAAAATGCCTCAATAAGATGGGCTGTGGGCAAGCCTGTGGGACAGTTTCTTAATCTGTGATTGATGGGGGAAGGCCAACCCATTGTGGGTAGAGACACCCCGGGCTGGTGATCCCGGATTCTATAAGAAAGCAGCCTGAATAAGGCATGGGGAGCAAGCCAGTAAGCAGCACCTGTCCTGGTCTCTGCAGCTCCTGTCTCCAGGTTCCCACCCTGTTTGAGTTCCTGTCCTGACTTCCTTCACTGATGGACTACAGATGTGGAAGTGAAGTCAAATAAACCCTTTCCTCCCCAACTTGCTTTTGGTCACGGTGTTTCATTATAGCAATAGAAACGTGACTAACACAGACTTTAACCCGAACCTGTGAGCCAAATAAACCTGTTCTTCCTTAAAGGTGCTTCTGCCAGGATATTTTACCACAGGAACAAAACAACAACAAACCAAAAACCAAATGAGAGAGAGAGAGAGAGAGAGAGAGAGAGAGAGAGAGAGAGAGAGAGAGAGAGAGACAGAGAGACAGAGAGACAGAGACAGACAGGAGGGAGGGAAGAATGAATGAATAATAAATACTAGGACACCAGTCCACAGAACATCAGTCTGCCCCAGTGGCACGCTATAATCCACAGTTTTAGCTTCCAGATGCTCAACGCCTTCACATCCTTCCTCGATGCACATGGCCTCCCTTCCTCTTCCTTTCCTTTCATCTTTTCTTTCTTTTTTTGAGACAAGGCTGATCTCGGACTCATGATGTGGCCAAGGATGAACTCAAATTTCTGATTTTCCTGTCTCTACCTCCCAAGTGCTGGGATCACAGGCATGTAACAGGACCATGGTTGGTGCATGGTGCTGGGTACTGAACCAGGGCTTTATGCATGTGAGGCAGCCACACAGTCAGCAGCTAGCCTGATCTTTGCCTTAGTCCCCTCACCCGTGGCCTTGCTTTATTTTGTATTTTCTATTAATACCCTACATTAAAACCCACACCCCTGGGGGGAAGCTTTTCTTGCTGCTTTCCTGGGGGGATTTGCTGCTATTCTGTCTGTGCATGGGTAGGAAGATCTCCTTCCATCAGCAAATGTGGGCAGCTCTTATTCCCAAGGGGCCAGGGGTGGGGTGAACCCCAAAGACAGCTCAGGCCTGAGTGTCAGAGACGCCCCCACTGCTGTACAGAGTGTAGCTTTCATTCTAGACCTACCCGGGTGACAGAGGTGAGCCATCCACCCAGTGCCACGTGGCTTCGTTATGCACGTCTGACAGCCCCATCCAGGTTGGTCCTTTAGCCTTAGAAGTCTGCTGCAGGAAGGTCTGGAGGGGAAGAAGAGGAGTCTGAAGAGTCTGGAGAGTTTATCTCCCTGAACTCTTGCAGAAAGTTCTACTTGCAATCTGACCTTCCACCTTCTGTTCTATAGTGCCATGTGCAGGTCTCCCATGGGCTTGAACAAAGCATGGCACATCAAGTTGAGGCAGGAACCTGTTCCCCATGAGAGATTACTGTGGCCCAGCCATGATACAGGGGGAGGAGCTCGGCCCTGCCTCAACTTGATGTGCATATATGTATCTTACAGGCAGACAGACTGGCACACAGACATACATGGCTGACTTTCCTCCCAACACGCTTACCAATGCGGCAAGGTTGTCTTGGGAGTTCTGAGCATGCCTGTAGTAGTTCACTGGTGACTAGCTTTAATGCGGTGGAAGCATTTGTACCAGTGCATGGTTGCTAAAGATGCATATCGGCTCTGTCCAACTCTGCACTGGGTGATGTCCCACTGATGAGGATAAACACCAAGGAAATGGGAAGCACTAGGCATTAAGACTGCTCTTTTTTTTTTTTTTTTTTTTTTTGCATGTGTGTGGTGTCTGTATGTATATTGGTGTACATATTTCTGGGATATGTGAGTGCAGATGCATGTGCAAGTGGATATGGAGGTCAGAGGTCAGCATTTGGTGTCTTCTTCAGTTGCCCTTTACTATTTTTTGAGATAAATTTCCCACTGGACCTGTAGTTCAGCAAATGCAGTTCACTCATGGGTGTGCTGTCTCTGCCTCCCCAGTACAGGCGTTGAAGGTGGGGTCTACTAGCTTTGGAAGTACCCATAAGGGCTACACAGGCTGCTAGGGGCAAAGAGTCAACAACAGCCTTACCCAGCAGTGAACGCCATTAGCTGCAGTAGGAGCTGGCCTGGCGAGACAGACCCGTGGGTGCCATGTCAGCATGAATGCTATCGGGGTGACCAGCTGGTTTCTGCTTGGATTTAAGGGCCACTCCACAAGAGGAAACATGTGCTTGGTACTCTAAACCTGGCCAAGAACCCATGGTTGGGGAACTTATAGGTCCCAGGGGTAAATCTATTACTGTTATTTTGCTAAATGGGAATACTATCAAACTACCCTCCAAATTCATGCCTCTATACCTATAGATTAGTGTAACTCTCAGCCCTTATCAGAGAATTTTCTTTGTGTAGTGGATGGTGCCTAAGACAGAATCTCACAACTGGTCAAATACAGGGAGTACGTGTCTGTGGAGGGCACCGCCCCAAATGGGACATCTGTATGGTACCTACCCTCAAGGCTCTGGGAGCATCATGGAAGAGGAGGCAGAAAGATTGCAAGAGCCAGAGGCTGGGGAGGCCTGGACACGGCAGGACTGCTGGACTCATGGACTCACAGCAGTTCTGGTTGCCTACGCAACAAGCTTGTTAACACTGCGGCACGGAGAGAGGAGGTGTTCATGGGTGCTAGGGCAGTTGACGGCTTCGGGGGGAAGAGGGAAAGTCAGTTTTCTTGAAAACTGCTAGGCAGACCAAGCTTTAGCGGTTGGCCCAGTGTCCACGAGTATGTGGGCAGCATAAACCTACTCAGTGGGATATACAAAAAGGGAGGGGGCATGAGGTTGGGAGGGGATGGGAGATGGATTCAGGAAGAGTTAAAGAGAGAAGTGGGTGTGTGTGAATAGGATCAAAATGCATTGTATGCATGCATGCATGAAAAATCAAATAATAGATATTATATATTTTTAAAATGTGGGCATGATACCTGGCTTTGTGTGTACATGTGTGCGTGTGTGTGTGTGTGTGTGTGTGTGTGTGTGTGTGTGGTGTATATGCATATGTGTGTGCAGGTGTTTGCAACTGTGAGTGCACATGCAGAGCCACAGGGAGACATTAGGCATCCTGTAGTATTGCTTTCCACTTAGTTCTCTTGAATGAGGATTTCTTACTGGGCTTGGAGCTAGGCTGGCAGTCAGCAAGCCCTAGGGATCCTCCTGTCTATAGGCCTCATGCCCAACGTTGGGCTTAGAGGCACATGTGACCATGCTTGGTTTTTCCCCATGGATGCTGAGGCTCCTAAGTCAGGTCTTCATGCCTAAGTAGCAAGCATTGTTACCCACTGAGATGTCGCCCCAAACCCCAGGACCAGCTTTCAAAACGTGGTTCCAAACTCAAGTCCTCGTGTTCACAAGGCAAGCACCTTCCTGACAGACATTTCCCTAGTTTCTGCTCTAGCAGGACATCTGTCCCTTGGTGAGGAAGAGGTTTAATACTGCCCAGCGCACAGGGTGGCAATTACATTTTAGGCATTCTGCAAAGCATTCAGCAATGTTCAAGTCTTGTGTGTGGTTCTTCGGAGAGTACGTGGGACCCCTCATTCCTGCCCTTCTCTAGTCAAGCAGAAAAAGCAGCGTCTTGCTCATACTCTTGTCTGGCAGATGGTCTCACTCTCAGGTGACCACAGCCAGATGTGTTCCAGACAAGGGTGGTATCCCACCAGTGTACCTGCTCCTCGTCAGTCTCTATGATGACCAGCTGGGCCCCCACTTTCTGGCAGGCAGTGATGGAGTTGTGCCAGTTCCGTTGGGACTTGGAGAAGAAGTAACAGTTTCCATGGAAGAACACCCAGTCCCTGGGGCAGGGCTGACACAAGCCATCTGTTGGGGGAAGCAGATCAGATGGACACACTTAGAAGCCCAGGTTCCTGTTTCTCTTCAACCTTTAAGGACCCTTCTTCACCGTGGCACTCTGGGGAGCCCTTCCCTTCTGTGTTTCTTTATCCTCTTCTTCACCCAGAAGAATCTAGAAGTCCTGAGCCCATCTTCTCCAGACACAGAGAAGTAGAGTCAAGAGTTCAGAACAGGGGCCAGGACTAGCTTGACTGAGTGCCTACTGTGTGCACAGTCTCTGTGAACTTAGAGTGCCCATGATGTGTATGGCCCTTGTTAACACTGAATGCCCTCTGTGTGCAGGACTCCTGTGAACACTGAGTGCCTACTGTGTGGATAGCCCCCGTGAACACTGTATACCTACTGTGTGCACATTCCCTTTGAATATTGAATGTCTGTTGTGTAAATGGATCCTGTGAACATTGTCTATTCTGCACACGATTCCTTTGAACACTGAGTGCCTACTGTGTGCATGGCCCTGTAAATACCAAGTTCCTTTCTCAGTGTTATATTGTGATCTCAATTCACAGAGATGGAAACTGAGGCTCAAAGTGGTCGGATGACTAAAGGAAATTGGTTCCTCTTTCTTGGAGACCTGAGGCCCTGGATCCCTTGTTTCTGGTCACTCACCATGTACTTCTGTCTTCAGCTGTATGAGCTCCTGGTAGATTCTGTCTTGATCCTGGGAGCTGGGGGCCTTGGAGACTTAGCCAAGAAGGAAAGAAAGAAAATCCCTGCAGTTATTAAGTCCTACTTTTTTTTTCCCTGTGGCCTGCCCTGGGTCCCTTGGGACATTGTGTCATTTTTTAAAAGATGGGTCTCACTATGTCATCACTGATTTCTCCTGGGGATACGTCCTCATCCTATCTCAGCTTCACAAGCAGGTAAGATTTCAGGCACATGCTTCCACTTGTGTCTAGAACACTTTCTGCCCGATGTCTTTAAACATTTTTTTATTATTTATTTTTGTTGTATGTGTATAAGTGTTTTGCCTGCATGTGTGTATGTATATACACCAGGTGCTTGTCTGGAGCCTGAGGTGATCAGAAGAGGGTGTTGGATCCCCTGGAACTGGAGTTATAGATGATTGTGAGCCACCATGTGTATGCTGGGAACCAAACCCAGGTCCTCTGGAGGAATAGACGTGTTCTTAACTGCTGAGCCAACTCTCCAGCCCTCAGTTAATAACATTTAAAGGCCTGGGAACTTGATGCCCAGAGACGGGCGAAGCAGTAGAAGAATGAGCCACAGCTCTTCTCCCGTCTCTCACACCAGAGGGGAGGGAGGTGTCTCTGAGAAGGTCCTAGAAGCCACTGAGGGTTGTATTACTGCTTGCTCTCCCCATAGTTCCCATACAGGCCCTAGGGCCAGGTCGGAGAGCCGAGGCCTACATTGTGTCTGACCTAGGACGAGAATGATCAGCAGGAGCCCAGCCAGGAACAGGAAGGAGAGCAGCTGCAGGACCAAGGGGTTGCAGCTGTGCTTCAGATACTCTGCAGGAGAGAAGGTCAGGGTATTAGAATCATAGTGCCCCTGCCTCAGCCTGACCCCAGGACAGACGTACTGCCACCATTCTCCTCCTGCAGGGCACATGAGTCTGGGTTCTCAGCCTCAACCTATGGCCCAGGATTCCACCCTCAGCATCCATCTTCTCAGGACTGAGAAGTTTAGGGTCCTGACTCCAATTTCCCAGGACCCACTTCTGGGAAGGGCCGTCTACTTTTCCTCAGCCCCTCACCATTGTTGTACCTGCCAAACTTTTGATTCCAAAATTTGGTCGTAATCCAGAGCTGGCAGCAGAATACCTGGTACCACTGATCAGGCAGTCTTCATCCTCTGGAGGAACAGAGCACCAGTCAGAGCCCTGGGCAAGCACAACCATGAACTGCCTCTCAGGTCTCCCTCGCCTCAGCGACGCTCACAGTCCCAGCCCATCCTCACCTGGAGAGCCCAGTTGCTGTACCCTTGGTTCCGTGGTGTGGCTCATGATCACTGCTCTTGCTTCGTGTCTGGAACTTCCAGGGACCACAGCTTTTATTTGTTATCCCCTGATGCCTACTTCCTAGACATTCTGATAGGAAGAGAAAAGGGAACTGAGTGGGAGTGTGGAAGAGCTAGGAGGGGCTGTACCCCTGACACAGCACATCTGGTGCCAGATAATCCAAGAATTTTTAGGGAGAAGTTTGGGAAGTTTGGAGCGTGTAGCAGAAAGATCTGGTTTATTCGTGTTGTGACAAATTATGGGGTGCCTTTATCCAAGCTAATAGCCTATAGATAACACCTACTTTGCTACACCCTTTCTGCTTGTGCTGAGAGCCTTAACCCACATTCCTGGTTGCTCTGCCCACACCGACTTGTGTTTTCGTGCTTTGCTGGCATCCTGACTCACTGTGGTTTCTGCTGATTTTGATGTTCTCGTGGAATCATCACACTCCTGTTAATGCAATGTTTGCTGCAGATGTACCCAACTAACCCTCTACGTTGTAACACATGATCCACTTTCCATTTCTGCACAGCCAGATTATGTAACAGGCCCATAGTCACACAGCTATTTAACGGCGATCTGGCATTTGAACATAGGTGATCTGATTCTACTGTCTTCATTGTAAACTGAAGAGAATAAACTAGTCCCAAAGGGGGAAAGATTTCCTAATGGTCAACACATAGCGAGTGAAAAAAGGCTACATATTTTTGTTGTTGCTCTCACAAACTGGAACCGTCTTCATGGGTAACAAAGAAACCCATGGAAACTGGGAATTGGTTCTCTCCTTTCACTATGTGGGATCTGGGGGTCAAATTCAGGCCAACAGGATTAGAGGCAAGTGCCTTTATCTATTGAGCCATTTTGCTGACCCGTTTCACCTTATTTTTGAGACAGGTTGTCACTGAACCTTGAACTCACTGGTTCAGTTAGATTGGCTATCCAGTGATCCCCAAGAATCCTCCTATTTCTGCCTCCCCAGTATTGGAATTACAGATGTAATTCCCACCATGCCTGGATTTTTACACTGGAGTCCAAACTCCGTTGTAGTGGGTAGCCATTCCAGCTTTGATCTAGAAGTTCCAACCCCCATTGAGGCTTCGGCAACTGTCACGCCTACAAGGCGGGGTGAAGGGAGGACCCTGGAGACCTGAGATCCGGATGGGCCAGCTCTCGCTGTTCCAGGACCCTGGATGGTGGAGGTTGACCGAGCAGAGCTCCAGAGAACACCGCTGGCCTGCAATACACCCCGCGACCTACCTATCCCTTCATTTGTAAGTTACCCACTAAATAAATCTTCCTTTTAACTACGTGGAGTGGCCTTAATAATTTCACCAATACTCCGTTCATCACGCCGTGTGGCAAAGCACCACTGATTAAGCCATCTTCCCAGCCCCCCGATCTTTGCTATTAATTTGAAATGGAGATGACTTTAATGGGTAGGACAGAGACTGACCCAGGGGTTGAGGTATAAAAAGACTTCAATATTATGGGGATATTTGATATTTTTAGTGGAGTGGTGTAGTGTATGCATATGTAAGTGTCTAGGTGGGCATGAAAGCCTCTGCATAGCACTACCCGTGTGATATAACCTCAGCACCAGAAAGCACGTATGTGAACCATGATCAGTGAATTTATTTTCTGGCCTTGTATTTGTTTTATGAACTTAAAATAAAAATGTATGTTAATTGTGGCAGCATTCCTGCTGGGCTACACTGGGCCTGGCTCCAGAGAGTAGCACCTAGTCCTTATCCATCTTTTGTTTCTCTTGTTGCCCTCTGTGTGAATCTTGTCTGAGAGTCTCCCAAGGATACAAGCCTATGCAAAAACTTGGTTTGGGAAACGCGGTAAACTGTGGTATCTGATGAATCCAGAAATTTGCACTTGGCATTGTATTTTTGGAGGCTTCATTCAGGTTGTTTTGAACATATGGAAATCAACTGGCTAAACTGTAAATATAGAGAAAAATAAAAATGTGCTGGGCGAAGGGAAAGTGCTTCAGTCCTTAGAGGTTGGATCCCCATGCAGCCAGGAAAGGCTAGATTCATTCTTAAGGTGCCTTTGGGTCTTCATTCAATGGTCCAGACACTCGTGAACCCACACATCCGTGCCACCAGAGTTAACTTTTGTTGGCTCAAAAACATAGCTCTCACCTCAAAGGAAATGGGAACTAGAATAAAATAAACTATCTATCTGGAGTCAACTATGAATGACCAGGTCCCAGGAGCACACAGATTGTCCTAAATACCATGTTCTATTGTAGAAGAGGCCACATGAGATTTTACTCGTTGTAGAACAAAGAAAAGGTAGGGAACTACAGGCAGGTGGGTTCCAGCTGAAACAGGGAAACCTCCGCTGTAAATTTAAGAAGTTCTCCAATGATGCTCTTGGACTGACAGAAGCTAGTGGTCTTCAAAGAATACATTTTAAAAACTTTGGTAGTCATAAGGATGGTAGATCAGATACAGAGGTGGGCAACAATGGTTTTCAGAGGGACTAAACATGGCTCAATTTTTTTTTTGGCTCTGATCTGTAACATTTTAACTCTCTACATTTTTTTTTTGAGACAGGGTTTCTCTGTGTAGCTTTGGAGCCTGTCATGGAACTCACTCTGTAGCCCAGGCTGACCTCGAACTCACAGAGATCTGCCTGTCTCTGCCTCTCAAGTGCTGGGATTAAAGGCATGCGCCGCTGCCACTGCCACCACCGCCTGGCTAACTCTCTACAATTTTGAAGCTCAGTTATTTATCATTTGCTCTAGTTTTAATTCTGTTCTGATAAAAAGACCCAGACAAAAAGCAGTTCAGGGGAGAAAGAGCTAATTTCATCTTATACTTATGGGTTATATTTCATCATTACAAGGAACTCACTGGGCAGGGGCTCGAGACAGCTGTCACATCACATCCGTGGTCGAGAGGGGAGGTGAGTAAGTGATGCTGGATTACTTGTCTGCACTCTACTCAGTTTTCACAGTCTTAAAGAGTGTAGGATCCCTGACTGGGGAATGGGCCACCCACAGTGAGCTGGGTTTTTCCATATCAGTTACTTAAGACAATCTCCACAGACATGCCCACAGATCAACGCAGTGTAGACAATCCCTTGTTGAGCTTCCCTTTCTAGGTGCTTCTAGGTTTGTCAAGTTTTAGTTAAACCTAAACATCATAGCCTCGTATAATCTTTAACACAAGTGCAGCTTTTTTCCCTTCTGAGAACATCAGCTCCCATTTTGTACTAGTTATAGACTTACAGCATTATGCCAAGATACAATGCAGATTTTTCATATGCCTTTCAGTCAGGATCCTCTAATGTTGATGTCCTTCATAGTAAAATGTGATAGTAGTGTCAAATGTGTCAATGTTGACTTTTTAAAAGGTAGATGTGTCTTGGGGTTAGAGAGATGCTCAGTGGTTAAGATTGTATACTGTTCTTTCAGAGGATCTGAATTCAGTGCCAGACAGTTCACAATTGCCTGTAACTCCAGCTCCAGGGGATCTGACAGCACCTGAACCCACATGCACACATCCCAACACATACAAAATTAAAAATAAGATACTTTCTTTTTTAAAGATGTGTCCACTGGTGCAAGAACTGTATGGCTGTTGTGGGAGTAACCAACTCTTTCCTACTGTATTGAGCTCTCCTCTTCAGGAAGGAATTCATGACTGGTACTGTAAATCTTGCTAAAAATCATAGTCAGGGAGACCACAGACCCTGGGGAAAACCTACTATTGCTGTTTTGCTAAATGGTCATATTGTCAAACTACCTTCTAAATATGATTTTCAACAATTTTAAGGGACTGATCATAGACACTGTAACCAATGCAGCCACTGCCACGGCCACAGCTACTGCCACAGCCACTATCACAGCCACTGCCACAGCCACAACCACAGCCACTGCCACAGCCACAGCCACTGCCACTGCCACAGCTACTGTCACAACGACAGCCACTGCCACAGTCACTGCCACAGTCACAGCCACAGCCACCACCACAGCCACAGCCACTGCCACAGCCACAGCCACTGCCACAGCCACTGCTACAGCCACAGCCACAGCCACCGCCACAGCCACCGCCACCGCCACAGCCACAGCCACTGCCACAGCCATAGCCACTGCCACAGTCATAGCCACAGCCACCGCCACCGCCACAGCCACAGCTACCACCACCGCCACAGCCACTGCCACAGCCACCGCCACAGCCACTGCCACAGCCACAGCTTTAGGCCTGAACAGATTGTGTGAGGTGCTGGCAAACCAGCTTTAAGGACATCTTCTGGGAAAATGACAGAGTTTGTCAATAGGGATCTTACAGAAGGAGCCTCAGTGACTGCTGCCCCAGCCACAGTAATAAAAAACACTGTGGTACTGGCACAGGCACAAAAGCAGATCAGTGGAATAGAATAGAGGACTGAGCTACAGTTCCATACTCCTATAGCCACTTGAGTTTTTGACAAAAAGCCAACAATACATATTGGAGAAAAGACAGCTTCTTCATCAAATGGTGCTGGTCAAACTGGGTGTGTACTTGCAAAAGATGGAAACTAAGCCCTTATTTCTCATTCTGCACAAAACTAAATTTCAAATGGACCATGGGTTCAGCATAAGACCTGGAACTCTAAAACTGCCCAAGGGAAAAGTAGGGAGTGCTCTTAAGAACATGGGTATAGGGATGGATATACTGGGACTCAGGTAGGTCATGGGTGTAGGGAGGGTGTACCTTTACCTATATACCAGGATTCAGGTAGGTCAGGAAATTAGACCAACAATTGAGAAATGAGACTTCAGGAAATTCCAAAGCTTCTGTATATCAGAGGAAGCTGTTACAGAATGAAGGAGCAGATCACAGAAGGAGACAAAATACTCACCAGCTATACATTCTACAGACTAATATCCAGAATATACAAAGAATTAAAAAAACCTTAAGAACACAAACTAATAAAGAATGAACTACAGTCTTAACAAACAAACTCCCAAAACAAACAAAGAACAAAGAGAAATGAACATTTAAAAAAGTGTTTCATATCTTTACCCAGGAGGAAAATGCAAATTAAAACCATGCTGAGATCCCGTCGTACCTCAGTCAGAATGGCTAAGATCAAGAAAATAAATGACAGCAGAAGTCTGATGAGGATGTGGGGGAAATGACTTACTCACTGCTGGCGGGAATGCAAACTGGTGCAACCACTACAGAAAGTGGCACGGAGGGTCCTCAGAAAGCTAAACCTAGAGCTACCGTCGGACCCAGCCATGCCATGCCGGGCATGGACCCAAAGGATTCCGTCTCTCCACAGCAGAGATGCTTGCACATGATGTTCATGGCGGCTCTATTCACAAACGCTATGAAACAGAATCGGCTTAGATGTTCCTCAGCTGATGAATAGATAAGGCAATGACGATGCAAACACACAGTGGAGTTTGACTCATTTGTGGAGAAAGCCATAATTATGAAATTCACAGGTAAATAGATGGAACTGGAAAATAGTACACTGAACAAGGCGATCCAAACCCAGAAAGACAAACAGCACATGTTCCTTCTCATATGCAGATCTTAGCTTCAATTTTTAGATGTCTGTATAACTTGTGCTTGTAAAGACCAGGAAGCTAGGAGGGGCCGCTGGGTGGGGACAGGGCATTAAAGGATGGGGCTAAAAGAACACACACAGTATTACAGTGGGAAGAGGAGAGTGGTGGTGGGAGGGTCCACATGAGGGTGAGGGTGGATGGTAGCGAGGTTAGTGGGGTGGTGAGGCTTAACCTAAGCAAAGGAGGGATGAAAAAAGCCGTATGGAATCGCAGTAGTTTGTAAGTTGATTAAAAATATAATACAAAATGAGTTTGAGGAAGACATCCAGCATAGGTGGGTAATGATGCTCCCAGAAGCCACTGGTTACTAAACAAAATTCCAGTCCAAGTGTAGGACGTGAGAACAGGAGTGGGTGGCCGGAAAAGTGGCTCAGGTAAAGTCAGGCGCTACCAAGCCTGACAACCTGAGTTCAATCCCTGGGAAGAAGAGAACTGACTCCTGCAAGTTGTCCTTTGATCTGCACGTGTGTATTATGGGATGCTGCCCTGCACAGGCACATATGCACAAAATAAATAATGTAATAAGAAGTAAAGGGAAAAAAAGGTGGGGCTTCTTGGGAAGAAATAGGGTTTCGTGGGAAGGTGAAGGGATAAGAGAGGACAATGGGCAAGATTGTGATCAAAGTGTGTGTGTGTGTGTGTGTGTGTGTGTGTGTGTGTGTGTGTGTGTG